>JAMZAV010012314.1:0-18558 GCA_024449915.1 Sweltsa coloradensis | reverse complement strand
CCCTTTTTAAATATAAAACTTCGATTAATCTTGCAGTGGACCGTGGCTTTGCTACACTAAATCTTTGGCTGAGTGCAAGTGCTACGACGCCAACCCATCATCACCCGAGAACTGCACAACTATAGATGGGATGGTTGTATGGTGTGGTGCTATCTGAACCATCCCTCGTCTCTGCGGAACTTGGGCTAACATGACACATTCGCTGTTTCACCACTAACGAAGTGTAGGTACCAACTACTCATCTTGATGCCCCTCAAGCCGCTTCCTCCCATCATAGAATCCCCTGGGTGCCTCTTCAGCTGACGAATTTGGTTCCTTGAGGACGCCACCTAGTGCTTCTTATCGACCGGTTTCGTTGCTGTTGGCCGTGTTCCAAGCGTCATCTTAGCGGTGTTCTCATCTCCCTCGGTTCTTATCGCTGCAGTCTTCCGTCTTCCATCCTGCAGCTCTGGCTTTCCTCCGTTTTACTCCCATCCTGCGACTCTTCCACAACCGGGTTTGCCTTATCCGTCATGCATCCTTCTTGTACGTCATTGATGTCCTAAAAAATCAATACAAATTGGTTGTATTTTCAAATAATAATATTTTATTCTTTTGAATACTTCTTTCACTCTGGTATGCAAGCAATAAGCGACATAAACAAATTTGGGATATTAAATTACTTCTCGATTAAAATGTATCGCATCCGTCATAGTTAGGGCCTAAACATTTCAGCGTAGATTTAATAGTAACTAGCTCAAGCAAGCTGCAAGATCTACTGAAACTAAAAATATGTAGGCCTAATACATAAATGTGAAATGTATCATCTGTAGGCTTACTAACTTAAGTTCCACAACCGAGATAGTAGATCAGGTAAATTCAAAGCATTGAGAGTGGGTCAGATGAATGAATTTATGGACTAAATTATTAATTAAGACCGTAACAAAGGACTTTCTTAGAGATTAATATTGCTGGTTCTAGATCTTACTTGATAAGGGACAAAATATAGGCATCTTCATCAAATAGCCTATATTACTTTTTACTAAGACTGCCAAACGCCAATATTTTGGTATGGTTTTGATATGTTTGTCACGATCAACAGATGAGCCCACCTGTGAAGTACTTGCTGATGGTGCTGCCCAGCTTGGAGAGGGGAGACTCCTCCTCCGCCGCGAGTTCCTCCTCTGTCAGCGTCTTCTCCAGCAACAGCTCAACGTTAGCCAGACTCAGCAGGCCGCTCTCATCCATGGAGAAGTGAGCCTTGATGCCCTTGTAGTCGATGTTCTTGCCCTGGTGGCGAGAGTAGGCGTCGGCCACACCGGACAACTGAACCTGCATCAGCTGCGTGAAGCCCAGCGCCCTGCACACGCAAGACCATATCACATGTTGGGATGTAGGACTGGATCACTCACATTTCTAGCCAGATGCAGGTAAATACTGGAGGTTACTATTTTTTTGCATTAAAAAAAAAATGTAATAATAGTGGAAGTATTGTAGAGATTATATGAGTACTACTACCAATTGGTAGCTCTATTTGTCATGTAGGCCTACACTAACACTAATAGTAACTTGCATTCACCCAAAGTACAATCGATTAGAAGATTAGAAACTGTACATTTCCCAAAACTATTAGTGATTAAAATTGATATGAATGTACGGTAATACATTGTTATTTGACTTAATTTTGCTCATGGCTCATTTTTTGCACCACACCACGGGCAAGATTACTTAATTATGGTTTTAAAGCGCCTATCATTATTTTGATTTTCCAAAAGTACCTGCTTTGTTTACAGTCAAGATAACACTGTCCTTATTAAAGCTAGATAAACATTTCCCACTCACTCGACCTCCTTCTCCGGCAGGTGATCCAGGTCAGCGTAGTTCACGTTGAACACGAAGTCCGTCTGGTGTTTGTTGAAGGTGAGAATCTTCTTCTGAGGGAACGGGTTCATGGCCCCAAAGAGGATCCGCTTCACTTGTTTCGTCGCGCCCGCGGGCTCCACTTCTCGCTCGAAGACCACCTGCGGTAACAAGGAGTCGACCAATGACGTACATAAGCTTTGCGCAGCAAAGCGCTGGACGCTCAATCTCCTATCCTTCCAACCGAGCGCTAGCATGACGATTAGAAGCCTCTTGAATAGGGAAAAATCACTTCACTGCAACATAGATACTTTACCTAGTTGAATGAACTAAGATGCAGTGGATTATTTGAACGTCGCGGGGATAAACAAATACGTAAACAAATGGCGGACATTTTAAATTTTGCTTCTATGTGTGAAACGAGAAAAGTTGTCATTACTTTCATAAAACAAACCAGAAACCGTCCCGGGCCTAGGCCCAGATAAAGGAAATTATTTAAAATACAACACTGTAAGTGTAGGCCTTTAGTTCCATTGGACCATTAGGCTATAGGACTACATTCAATTAATGCTAACATTACACGTTTGACAAGCCCTAGGCCTCTCCTAGGCAACCCTAGGCCTGCCCGACCTTGTTCAGACAAAACATCCCGCACAAATAACTAGTTTTGATTACAAAACCTAATGCAGATAGACAATGTATGATAGTCCCCCAACTTGAATTGCTTTATTCGGAAATCGGGGTAACTAGAGATTTGTGGGAAAAAAGACTGTTTTTTTTCAATAACATCGAGAAAAACGCCATCTTGCAGTTTTTATTTTACACCGCTTGTTTTAAAACAAAAGGGAGCTAAATTTAGGGTACGATACATTTAGACGGCGTGGGTTTTTCCCTATTCAAGATAGCTTCAAATTGTCACGCTCCACACGGGCCCTACTGAGTGTCTAGTGCTTTGCTTTATTATGTCATTGAGTCGCTCACATTAGAGGCGAGTGTATTTCCAATGAAATAATATTTAAGTTCTTGGTAAGAATAATTTATTCTGGTTTGAAAATAAAAATAATAAAACCTAAGGATTATTATTTAATTAGGCATGCACATCGATTTCTTTTTTCAAAATCGATTATCAAAATAGTAATGTCATTATCGAGTCGATATTTCGTATCACCGATAAAGCCTTTCCGACCTATGACTGGAACCTCAAGTGTGGCAAGTGTAAGTCAAAAAAAACAATCACGTTCCGTTTACTGCCTGGCTGTCTTCGGTGTCATGTGGTTGGCTTCCATTATCGACTGATAGGTCATTTCCAAACATAAATCTCGAGTGTGACACCATCAGCCCAGCCAGTGTATGGCACAACGTGAGATAATCTCCGTCTTTAGAGTTTAGTTTGTGCCATTATTGACGAATTATTTGATATTTCGATAATCGATAATGAATTTTGGTTCTCGATTATCGACATAATATCCATTATTGATTATTGATCGATAATATCGATTATTGTGTACATCCCTAATTATAATATAGATTCATAGTATATACACAAATTGTATTAAAAAGGTACAGATATACAAGCTAAAAGGCTAAAAGGCTAAGTTTTATTTCATGTCCGGCCAAACTAGATTAAGGGAACTAAAGTCTGTCATCCTTGAGGTAAAAAGTGACCATCGACAGACGAGACAGGCATCGGTCGCCCCTGTTCATTGTCTACCAACCGCTAGGCCCGAGAAGGGTTGTGAATGAAAAGCCTAGAAGCAGGCAGACAATGAACGGGGCGAACAATACTTGTATTGACAGTCATTAGTCACTTTGTACAGCAAGGATGGACAGACTTTAGGGAGTAATTGACAAAATGCAAGAGGGCATGGACAAGAGAGAAAGGGAGGCATGTCTCAACTGGGCGGCTAGAAGCATGACATAGCCTAAAGGCTAATACAGTCAAACGTCATTAGAACGCCAGGGGATCCCGCGATTATTTCGTTATATAATAATTATTTCGTTAAAATGATATTTTATTTTCGCTAAAAACAAGATCCTCGATCCCCAGAATACTAATGCAGCCACTGCGTGGCCTGTTACACGCTCAGGAGCGCGCTCGTCACTCGTCATTTCGCGCCTGCAGCCCGCGCTGCCCGCAACCCGCATTGCATCCGCGTGATGCAGGCAGCAGGCCTGCTCTCGCTAGGCGCGTACACCATGAGTGCGAGAGAGACAGCCGCGGGAATCGGAGGCGCGACAATCTACTCGTCGGCTCGAGAGCTCACAGCTGACCATGCACGTGCTTGGTGAATGAAATGTCAAGTTATCTGTTTTCACGATCACTGCGCCCTATCGCCCGCGCTGTAGTTGTGTTTCAAGATGTAAAGTATTTTTTATGTTGATATAGATCAATGCCATGCATGAAGATCACATTTCTCTGTAGGCCCTACCTCTTCATTGAATCTGTGAATGATATTTTCTACGAATTCGAATCGTGCTTGCCACGAGAGCACTTGCACCGACGACTGAACTGCATCCTTGAAGTCCCTAGGGAATAGTCGGGATCTCCAAGGTTGAATTCGGCTCAGCTGTTGCAACACGGCTAGTGGCGGCGTTTTATATCAGAGAATAAGACACGGCAACTCAACTCATTTAACACTTGCGCCTCAGTTTAACAAGTGTTGTATTGATAGCATCATTGATTAAAAACAATGATCTTAAAATTATTATGGCGTAAGAAAAAAACGGCACTGCTGAGAGTGCAACATATTGAGATTTGAGAATGTGTAGCTTTGATGTGTAGTGTCTGAACCGGCTGGCTGGCCGGCCTGACAGCTTGAGTGGGAGCGGAGGGGTAACCGGTATCGTAGGCAGCTGGCAGCGAGCGTGGTGGGAACTGGGGAAGTGGCCGGCCGGCGAGTTAGGGAGAAGAGGGGTAATGTCTCTGTTTACTGTCCGTGCAGCTCTTGTAAGCTAGCGTAAAGGCGATAGCTCGGCGGAAAAACCAGTTCCTTGACTGGGAATTCCACATAACCCTCGATTCAAAACAAAACTTTTGTTGTAACAACGTTGCATTATAGTCATGGTCGAAAACATTAGGTCGTTCAAATGATCTTTTTGTTAATGTTTTTTTCGTTGTAATGACTAACCTTTAACATTACTAACATTGGAATTTGGGCGGACCACACAGAATTCTCGGTGTAATGATTATTTCGATTTGGTGTAATAACTTTTGACTGTAGTAGTAATATAAATGGGGATACAGGCAAACACATTTTTTCAACACATAAGTTCATGTTTAAAGGCTAAGCTTATTGTTGTGCTTGATTTATCTTAATTTGCAAGTAATCTCATTTCTCTACTGATAGTCCACATTGATAGGCCTATTTAAAAAAATTGGTTGAAATTTTACCCTTTGTAATATATTATGTAAGCTGAAAAAATCCAATTTTATCAGTTCAAGCATAGTAGGCATACAAAGGCAATTCATAGTGTTAGTTTTTGGCAAAAAGCATATTGCTCAAAGCATGGCTTTTCCAATAACCCAAAACTGACCGACTAAGAACTTATGTTGGTTTAGATAGAGCCTATCAGCTAGGTTAGCGTTTGTGGTTGGGGAAAGGCGAGAGAGTTCTTCTCCAACGGTCGGTGTAGGCCAAAACGTTCAACATTTGTGTTTTTTATTAATTGTAAATATATGTGCACCTCGTCTCGAGCAGCTACCTACAACCTTTAAGGTAAGCTGTTGGTCTCCTCTCGCCTTTCCCCAACCACAAACGCCGACAAAGAACTTAACTATGTACTAGCCTGGACCACAGCATGCTGCCAGCACCGCTCGTTTCACCTTCAAGCATGTAGGATTGTAGGCCTACCTTGAATTGTGTCATTAGCAGACTCAACAGTATTACACGTGGGGACCCACACCTTGTAAAAAGTAGGTAGGTCTACTATACTGCCCTACTAAACAAGGCCTTAACTAATCGTTTTGCATGGGATTCAAGATTTGGATTCAAAATAAAAAAATTGGATTAGCACACCCCTAACCTACAATATATTATGTAGGCCTGCATAGTCTGAATCAACCCTCGAAAAATTCCCTCGCCAGCTCGCCACTGGCGAGTTACAAAAGTCTCCTGGCGAGTTGACATATTTAATCCCTTGTCTCAATACCACTGGTAAATCCCTCAAAAGCAATTATTCAAATCAAAACTTTTTTTTTTTTTCCTTAATATTGAGCAGCGGCAGTCCTGGTGGAACCGAGAAAATGAAGTTGTTGAATGAATCAGGAGTTAGCCTACAAATCATGGAAAAATCTACAAATAAATCTAAAACAAAAACAATTACAGCAGGGGTGGACAATTACCGGTCGCCCGCTCGCCCGGGCGAGTAAAAATTTCATGCTGGCCCCTAAATCATCAAAAAGTAAAAAATACATTATTCATTTTATTTATTTATTTTTTTATTTTTTTTTATTTATGGAATGGTTCAGATCTTGTTAATTTTGATCCAACAAAATCTGTGGAACACTGGTACGTATTTTGAAACCAAAGGACAGAGACATGTGCAAGGTCACCGACAGACTACCACTAACTTAGCGACTACCAGTGCATCCTAAAAATAAAAATAATTATTAATAAAACAAGCACCTTGCAGCATATATTGGTGAGTGTTTTTCATTTATTGATGCAACATTGGCTAGCTACTTCCACAAGTTATTATTGATACAAATTCGCTTTAAATCGCGTTTTAGACAGTCGCACGTTATGCAATACCCAAAAATTTTACGCCTTCGGCGAATTTGCCTCCGGCGGCTGGGACTTTGCCCCAGACCCCAGCTGTACCGCGAAAGTAATGGCCCCTAAGTATTTGTTGCTAGCCCCCAACTTTTTGGTGAATTTGTCCACCCCTGAATTACAGTAGGCTAGCATCTCTGTGGCCGTCCTATACCAACGTCTTTATCTTCCTCGTCACCATAAAGATAAAGCCATCTGCTTGACAGCTAGATCACAATCATGTCTTCCAAGCGGACTGTCGACTAATTTTCATTCAGGTAAGCAATCGATCATGTAGACAATATTGGCTTCCTATTTAACCCTTATTCGTCATCAAAATTTGCCTTAAAACGCGTTTTAGGTCACTTAACTAGGGGTACTTTAAAAAAAAATTCACCTTAGGCGAAAAAGCCTCCGGCGGCTGGGGCTTTGCTGCCCCAGACCCCGGATTGCCACGCCAACCTCGTGGCGAGTGGATTTGAGACCCGGCGAGTCCATCACCTCACAGTTTTTCGAGGGTTGGTCTGAATCATGTCTAGGTCAATCTCATTCAACAAGTTTGGACCAAATTTATCAATCGAGTTTTTATCTCATTGGAATATGTTGCAAGGCCTAGTTGGTGATTGGCCCTAAACTGTAAGTTAAGGTAAACCTAGACATTAAACTGTGAAAGCCTTCCTCAATCTCTCTTAATTTGATTAAATGGCAAAATACAAACATAGGGGTGGCGCATAACATTAATGTCAAATTCAGTGAAGAACTGCTCGCTATAGAAATTTGCTTTGCTCGAACTTAAAAAAAGCCATTAAGCTTTTCGTATTAAGAATCAGGGTTGAAAATCAAGACACTGTCAATAATGAACATTAAATGGGATTACAAAAAACTTAACGGTAGCAATAAATCAAATAATAAGGGTTTCACTGTACACTCGATTAGTTTACATACCAGACCCGGGCACCGCCCAAACCTCCCTCTCCAATGTTAGTGAGACGAGATACGAATGCGTGCTAACTTAACTGGTGCAATCTCTTCCAGAAACTTCCCCAACTGACCTGGATCGGGAAGAGTACCGCGTCCTTGGTGATAAACTTCTTGACCTTGAACCCCGTGCTAAGGTCGGCGGCTTTGTACACCGCTCCCATCACAGCCGCCTCGTCCGTGTTGAGATTCTTGCTCAGTTCTGTACCGGTGACTTCGAGCAGTTTCTCTTGCACCTTGGGCACTCGAGTGCCAGCGCCCACCAAGATCACCTGCACACCACCAGAGAACTCTCAGTTAAGAGTGGTGAAAGGTCTAGACTAGCCTAAATATTTGTTTTTAAATACTGTATTACATACGGTACTATATGCAAAGGCAGGTATTTGGGGTGAAAATAAAAGTAAATTTTTGTTTTTATTATGTCCAAAAGTGGTGAAATGGTGGTGAAAATAATCAAAACTTAGTTGAAAGCTCTATAACTCTCTCCTCCCTGATATTTAACAAACATTTGTAGTGGGGGAGCATAGGGAATGAAAACATGCTTCCGTGGCAGCTTAGGTGAAAGAGCTATGTATGTGGTATCAATCGATTCGTATTGATCCATAGATAAACAATTTCGATGGTGAGAGTCTTGATTTTTTGGCTGAGACCGGCCATATCTAAAACAAGATGGCCGCTGCTTTCGAATTTTAAACTAGCGTATCTTCGTAAATATTTGACCGATTTCAATTTCAAAGGTACCATTCGAAAGGTAAATGATAGAAATTTAAATAAATGTTTACAAATTTTCACGAAAATCCAATATGTTTGAGGTTATGTTACAAAAACCTTAACTGTTTACTTTACACTTTCTCGTTATGGAACGATATTTACTAGGTAAAAAGGTTTTACATTTTCTCAAGCTGCATTTTTGGTGGATTATTTATTTGTGTTTTTAATGAATCCATGCATTTAATTTTCTGACAATTATAGCCTGAGTTTATTTAATTGAAGCGATGGCATGTGTAGATGAATAAATGCTACTTCTGTGTGATCTTTATGTTTCATTACATTTTGTCGAGACACAATTGGTGAAACAATTAGATATTTGGTATCAATCGATTCGTTATGAACCGAACTTAAGCAATTTTGATTAAGTAAATTTCGATTTTTTTACTGAGACCTTCCCTGGGCAAAAACAAGATGGCAAATTGAATTGAACATTTAACTAAAATATCTTTGAAAGTATTTCGCCGATTTCAATTGTAATGGTGCCGTTCAAAAGGTAATAAAAAGAGCTACAAACGATATACCAACAATTTTCCAGAAAGTTTAATTTTTTTGAGGTTATGTTTGGTTTGAATTTTTAGTAATTTTAACGATTTTTTCAGAGCACAATAGGTGAAACAACTATGTTTGGGGTATCAATCGATTCGTTATGAACCGTGATTTAACAATTTTGATGGGAAAAATTTCGATTTTTTACTGAGCCCTTCCCATGGCAAAAAACAAGATGGCCGCCGCCAATGAACCTTTTGACTCGCATATCATTTAAAGTATATACCCGATTTTTAATTCACGTATACCGTTGAAAAGGTAATTAAATGACGAATAAACTATATATTTACCATTTTGTTGAAACTTTAATATTTAGTGAGATTATGTTACAAAAACTTAAATTATTTACCACACTCGTCATCGTTATGGATCTTATGGCGCATATATCTACATGACCAAAACGGTTTTTGGATATGTTTGGCTTGTTTATCCGTAGCATATCTCTTTATGTATTCAATGAGTCATTACATTTTATGTTCCGACAAACACATCCCGAGATAATGTATTTGAAGCGACGGCATGTGTAAATGAATAATATATGCATCGAGTATTGATCTTGATGTTTGAAACACATTTCGTCGAGGCACAATAATTGAATTAAGAATTATGTATCTGGTATCAATCGATTCTTTATGAAACGTACTTTAACAATTTTGATGAGGTACCCGTCGCAAAAAACAAAATGGCCGCCGAAAAAAAACATTGTAAGTTATATATTTTCTAAGGTAATTGACAGACCAATTTCAAAGGTACCGTTGGAAAGGTAACTTAAGTAGCAAAAAAAACTTGCTATTTTCACGAAACTTAAATATTTACTGAGGTTATCTTGTTGTAGGAAACTATGACGCTGTTATGTTGGTACCATAAACATAAATTTAAAAAAGTTACTCCTCCGGAAATTGAACCCGGGACCAGCTGGAAACGGTATGACATTGACAGCCTAGATCCCGGTTGTTTCTAATTCTAATTATTCACATCATCATCCATCCCAGCCCAGATCCGATCAGTAGCGTACACATAATACACAGAATAGTACACAGAATAGCTGATGCAAATCATGCTGAAGAAGAATTTCGTCTACTAAGAGATGTGCTCAAGCAGAATGGTTTTCCAAATAGAATCATTCAATAGGCCCTCAGACGACAAACTAACTCGGAAAAAGATGTAGGTACAGTAAAAGAAGAACCACTTGCAACTGCATAATATTTGCCTTATGAAATAAGAGAAACGGACCGAATAGGAAAAATTCTTGCTAAACAAAACATAAAAACACCGACAGAAAGATAGGAGAGTTGTTAAGAACTAAGGACCACATCCGCCCAGAAGGTAGTGGCTTGTATGAAATTCCATGTGGGAATTGTGACAGGTGCTAAGAGGGTCAAACATGAAGGAACATGTTTTAACGTCAACAGGAACACAGGCTAGCTGTGTTAGTTAGTTTGTCGACTGAGGGCCTTTTGAATGATTCTATTTGGAAAACCATTCTGCTTGAGCACATCTCCTAGTAGACGAAATTCTTCTTCAGCATGATTTGCATCAGCTATTCTGTGTACTATTCTGTGTATTATGTGTACGCTACTGATCGGATCTGGGCTGGGATGGATGATGATGTGAATAATTAGAATTAGAAACACCCGGGATCTAGGCTGTCAATGTCATACTGTTTCCAGCTGGTCCCGGGTTCGATTTCCGGTGGAGGAACTTTTTTAATTTATGTCTATGGTACCAACATAACAGCGTCATAGTTTCCTACAACAAGATAACCTCAGTAAATATTTAAGTTTCGTGAAAATAGCAAGTTTATAATTTTTTACTACTTTAGTTACCTTTCCAACGGTACCTTTGAAATTGGTCTGTCAATTACCTTAGAAAATATATAACTTACAAAGTTTTTTTTTCGGCGGCCATCTTGTTTTTTGCGACGGGTACCTCATCAAAATTGTTAAAGTACGTTTCATAACGAATCGATTGATACCAGATACATAATTCTTTTATCAATTATTGCGCCTGGACGAAATGTGTTTCAAACATCAAGATCAAATACTCGATGCATATATTATTCATTTACACATGCCGTCGCTTCAAATACATTATCTCGGGATGTATTTGTCGGAACATAAAATGTAAGGACTCATTGAATACATAAAGAGATATGCTACGGATAAACAAGCCAAACATATCCAAAAACCGTTTTGGTCATGTAGATATATGCGCCATAAGATCCATAACGATGACGAGTGTGGTAAATAATTTAAGTTTTTGTAACATAACCTCACTAAATATTAAAGTTTCAACAAAATGGTAAATATATAGTTTATTTGTCATTTAATTACCTTTTCAACGGTATACGTGAATTAAAAATCGGGTATATACTTTAAATGATATGCGAGTCAAAAGGTTCATTGGCGGCAGCCATCTTGTTTTTTGCCATGGGAAGAGCTCAGTAAAAAATCGAAATTTTTCCCATCAAAATTGTTAAATCACGGTTCATAACGAATCGATTGATACCCCAAACATAGTTGTTTCACCTATTGTGCTCTGAAAAAATCGTTAAAATTACTAAAAATTCAAACCAAACATAACCTCAAAAAAATTAAACTTTCTGGAAAATTGTTGGTATATCGTTTGTAGCTCTTTTTATTACCTTTTGAACGGCACCATTACAATTGAAATCGGCGAAATACTTTCAAAGATATTTTAGTTAAATGTTCAATGACGGCCGCCATCTTGTTTTTGCCCAGGGAAGGTCTCAGTAAAAAAATCAAAATTTACTTAATCAAAATTGTTTAAGTTCGGTTCATAACGAATCGATTGATACCAAATATCTAATTGTTTCACCAATTGTGTCTCGACAAAATGTAATGAAACATAAAGATCACACAGTAGTAGCATATATTCATCTACACATGCCATCGCTTCAATTAAATAAACTCAGGCTATAATTGTCAGAAAATTAAATGCATGGATTCATTAAAACACAAATAAATAATCCACCAAAAATGCAACTTGAGAAAATGTAAAACCTTTTTACCTAGTAAATATCGTTCCATAACGAGAAAGTGTAAAGTAAACAGTTAAGGTTTTTGTAACATAACCTCAAACAAATTGGATTTTCGTGAAAATTTGTAAACATTTTTTAAAATTTCTATCATTTACCTTTCGAATGGTACCTTTGGAATTGAAATCGGTCAAATATTTACGAAGATACGCTAGTTTAAAATTCGAAAGCGGCGGCCATCTTGTTTTAGATATGGCCGGTCTCAGCCAAAAAATCAAGACTCTCACCATCGAAATTGTTTATCTATGGATCAATACGAATCGATTGATACCACATACATAGCTCTTTCACCGTTTCGGCCACGGAATTACCTATGCTCCCCTACTATTGGATGTGGAATCTTTTAAAGGACTTGCAGATATCAATAAAATGTAGTTATGAGAATTCAGAGGCAGATATTTGTGGTGGAACTTATTTGCATCTTTGTTTTTCTTCTGCCCAAAAGCGACAAATTGGTGTTAAAAAATTATTTATAAATAGGTAACGATTTTTAGCGGTAAAACAAAACCTGCCTTTGGATATATGTCACAATTAAATATGTACTAGATATACCATAATAAAACAGGAGTAATCAGTTAGCTATGTTGCATGTTGGCCAATGCTACTTGACAGGCCGTAAAGAAACAAGTAGGCGTAACACCATTGTACATTATTTAGTAGGCCTATAACACTGCTTTTGCTGTTGAGGCTCAAATAGACTCAAGTCTAGTGTGAAAGAAGAAACAAGTACCTACCATACCAAGCTAGCTTGTTTGAGTTTACAAATGGGTCACAAGTAGGGCTGTGCGAACGGGAGATTTCAATTCGAGTCGAGTACGAGTTCCGAGTTCAGTCAAATGTTCGGTTTTCGAGTTCAATTCGAGTTCAATTCGAGTTCATTTAAAAATTAATTTATAATGATGTTGGGCCTAATTATTTTTTTATTTTATTTTATAGATATTTATTTTATTTATATTTAAATCGAGTTTATTTCCAAATTGAGAAAATGTATTCTTTTTTTCAGACTTTCTACTAGGCCTATCAAACAAATTCTTCAGTTTTAAAGCCTAGGCCTAGGCCTACCTTCTGGGTTAAATATTTTTGGTTATGGAGACCTAGGGCCTAGCTAGGCCTACAACTAACCTTGGTTTGAAGGGTGCCATAGGCTAGGTCTAGTGCTGGGTGCATTTTGGTATGGCAATGTGAGTTTGTAAGCCTAGCTAGGGCCTAAGATCGGTAAATATACTAGGCCTAATCTTGACCAGAAGAAATCCTGGCAACTAGGCTAGGCTAGGCCTACTAGCAATTGTACTGTGCTAGGCCTAGGCCTACTAGGCCCTACCTGTTGTCAATGGTACTGTCCGCAGTGTTGTTTGAATGTTTACCTGCATTGTGACAAGTGTTCCATCTCATGAATATTTCAAAATTGTATTTTTATGCTAGGCCTATGCTTTAGAGAAGAAATTACGCCTAAGCCTAGCCTAGTCCGCCGCAAATTTTTACGAATCATCTGGTTGCTCTGCTCTCGCCTCGTGAATCGTGGCATTTTTGTTGTCAACATACATCTCGGACACAAAAGTGGTGATACACGGTAGACGTGAATTATTTCACAAAAACAGCCAATCAACGCTCGCATGTGACGTATGACTAGCTCCAATTGGATCTCGCAAAGTTCAGCCGGCCAATCATAACGAGTTTCACGTCAGAAGGAGTTCGACTATCGTGTATCACGAACTTTGCCGCGTATGCTGCTATCTAACGGAAGAAACACGTAACTTTTGACGGGTCGGTAAATGAAAATGCTGTTTTTACCGACGTTCGAATATTCGAGTTCAAAATAAATGAAACTCGAATTTGTTCGAACTCGCCGTGAACTCGACTCGTACTCGAATATTCGAGTACTCGCACAGCCCTAGTCACAAGTTGACAAAGACAAATACTATTTTATTTACGCCTATATTTTGTGAATTATTAAAAATGAATGACAGCCACAATCATGACAATAAGGCCTACATTACTGAACATATATGAAAAATTATAGGCCTGAGTAATAAAAATGGTAATACTACAGTTACAGTACAGTAGTTACTAGTTAGTAGTTTAACCTGCTGATAATGATTGCATTGCACTCAATTTATTTTTTAATTTTTAAAACTTGTGTTTAAAATTTTTATTTGTAGGCCTAGTACTTTAGCATCATTCTAGTCATTGCAAGTCTGTAGACCTACCTGGTTGATGACCTCCATGGTAAGTCCTGCTGCCTTGAGCGCCTGCTCTACGGGCGCCCCCACCCGGGCAAATAGGTCCTCGCACATCCCCTCAAACTGTTCCCGCGTCACCTGCAGCTTGAAGTCCTTGTCGTCCAGTAGACCCTCCACCTGGGCATAGTGGTCGGCGTTCGCACTCAGCACGTTCTTCACCCGGCCGGCCTCCTGCAAAAGAAGGGGAGAGAGGGGTATTAATTAATATTCCCGCACAAATGTGTGCACTGCTTCCAATGTAGAAGGACCAGGGTTTGATTCCCACTCTAAACAGAAGTTTTTTAACTTCTGATATGTACTTGTCCATCAGTTCTTGGCTTAGGAATGTGTAAACGGTGTATTAGGAGCTGTCGTAGCAAGAAGCCACATAATAAATTCTAAAGTTGTTCCGAATTAGCCTTGTTAATTCTGGAAATATCTGCAGGTGGAATCGCATCCAGCTTGATTGATCGGTGATTCATACTGGAATATGCAGGTCTCTAGTTAGTAGTTGGTCATTGTTCACTCGTCGATGGTGTCGGCGCCTACAGGGTTGGCTTGGTCTGCTTTAAATATAATGTCCCCCACTGAAAATCAGTTATGTGAGAGTGGGTAATTAATTAATTAATTAATATATTTATCTTACAAAAAATAATCCTTTTTAAATATTGGTTCAGAGTCTAACCTTAAATCATCAAGGATACACTTCCTACAAGTCATTGACTTTTCCACTGTCTTCTAATACTACAAGAATGAAAGTGCAAAGCGTTATCACAAATGTTGAACTTGGTTGCTTTCCCCTTTAAAGATGTAGTTGTAATCCCCTCATAGTAATCTTTTAAGCGAGCGAAGCGAGCGTTTCCATTTGACTCTGCCGGAAAAAATAGTCACTGGTTTTGTTTTGTTTTTTTTTTTTTTTGATCGTTTGTATGTCTTGCGATAACGTTCGAACGGAGGCTCGGATCGAGTTGAAATTTTCACCATCCGCAAGCCTTGTTCTCGATTGAATGCCATTAGTTTTGTGGCAAAATCGTTCAAAAAGTTAAAAAGTTACATTAAAGTTAATCGAAAGTTTTTTTTCAAACTTTACGGCGACAAAATCTGAGATGGCCAAATCATTTAGAATGTCCGTCCGGTCACGAATATGTTAATTTTATTTTGATTTGATAAGTAGTGTAGATGGAAATTACATTATAACAAAGTACGGTTACCATGGCAACGGAAAGTCGTGCAGCTTTTTTGGCTCATGATAGCGGTCGAACGGAGGCTCGGATCGAATTGAAATTTTCACCATCCGCAAGCTTTGTTCTCGATTGAATGCCATTAGTTTTGTGGCAAAATCGTTCAAAAAGTTAAAAAGTTACATTAAAGTTAATCGAAAGTTTTTTTTTCAAACTCAACGACGACAAAATCTGAGAGCCAAATCATTTAGAATGTCCGTCCGGTCACGAATATGTTAATTTTATTTTGATCCGATAAGTAGTGTAGATGGAAATTACATTATAACAAAAGTAACGTTGCCATGGCAACGAAAAGACGCGCAAAATTTCTAATACACTGCCACCTAGAAGTAATCAAAATACTTTCGAGGAAGCAGTCTATTATTTGTCAACAAAGAGTTTAAATAGTTTTCCCAAGGAGTCAAGGTCCTCTAGATGGCGGTGGATTTTAAAGTAAAGATTTAAACACGGGTTTACCCAAATACCTTGGCAATAATAAATAATACTGGAAACGTGAACGTCGTAAATTTTTAAATTTAAAAAAATGTGCAATGTGGGTCTAGCTATAAATAAATAAATAAATAAATAAATTTTATTTAGAGTCTACCCACTTAGTTATATAACTGATTTTCAGTGGGGGACTTCAAATCAAAGCGACCAAGCCAACCCTGCAGGCCCCGACGCAATCGAGGAGTGAGCGATAACCAACCAAAGATCGATATTTTTAATAGGAAATATAGCAATCAGTGGTATGGACAGTGCGAACACCCGTGGATCAACGCCAGAATCAACAAGGCCGATTCAGAACAACTCTGAAATTTATTATGTGCTTCGTTGCTAGGACGGCTCCAAAGTCACCGTTTACAAACTCCTAAGACAAGAACTGATGGACTTAAGTCCAAATCAGAAGTTAAAAAACTTCCGACTTTAGCGGGAATCGAACCCTGGACCTTCTGTATTGGAAGCAGATACGCTAACCACAAGACCAACGAGCCACACACACGAGCCAGCACGTGCTCGCTTATCAACGCGTCCAACTGAGCGTTTCCTAGTTGTAAAATATATAACAACTATGGGCCTATACAAAACTGAAATGGTCATGCCAATTTCACAGGGTTCTAATATACGTAATAAACACGGTTTGTAGATATGATGCTGGGTGATATATGAAAATGGAGTAAAAATAAAAACGTATTTCTGAACCCTTTCAAAACACATTGATCTTACCTTGAAGAGCTTGGCCATCGCGCGCGGGTTGCCGAACACGTCGTTGGGCGTCTTCTTCATCTCGTTGAACTTCTTGGCGAGGAAGTCCCTCAGCCTGAGCTGCATCTCCAGTCCCCCGAGCATCCGGTCGTAGCCCACCCCTAGCACGGTCAGCTGGGGGTTGGTCTCCACGAACCCTCGCTCCTTGGTCTTCACCACCTGGTAGCTGACCACCGTGGCGGTGGTGGTCGACGCACCCATGTCGTAGAAGATGATGTACTGGGCGGTCTCGTTGAAGTCCTTGCGACGGAAGATGCCGTAGTTCAGGGCAACTGCAAGGAACATCATGGGGACGGGTTTAGTGTTAGTATGTGACAACTATATCAGGTATCTAATGGATTAAAAATATAGATGAGCCGACACTTCAGTCATAATGATCAATTTGCAAAAATCAATCGATTTCAAGTCAAAAGTAAGGAAATTATGAAATTGAAATAGTCAAATATGGTAAATAATAACAAAACATACGCCTCTATTTTAAGAAAGTTCTTAAAGTTAGAATTGATCAAAAATTGTTTTACGTACGGTACTAGTTAAACATTTACGTTGGATGTTTCTTTTTTCACTCTTACAATAATCAAGGACTTCATACCCTGGGCCTATTGACATACTAATGACAAAAGTAAATTTAAACAATATTGAAATGAAATAGGCCTAGGAAGATTGAGTACCTAATTAGTAATTAGGTACCAACTAGTTGTGCCAATATCTGGTGATTTCAGGTCAGGAAGTATGTAGCTCATAACCAGTAAGATGTGCGCAACATATAACTAGGCCGATTCATGAACGCTATTTCCAGTCACGTTGATGGTTCGAGCGTTTTTGGGGGACTATATCTTTTTATTACGTCAAGACACAGCTTCAATTATGCAAGTCACTGAGAAACCAAGAACCGGCACACCCCTCGTGGTGGCGGCGAGGTCATATAAATCGTTGGCCAAAAAGTATGATTTTTATTGGATGAGCGTAGCGAGCGAAGCGAAGATTCCATTTCACTACACTGGAGAAAAAAATCCGGAATGTTTTTTTTTTTTTCTTTCTTTCTTTCTGTATTTTTACTGTCTGTTAACACGATTCCGGCTAAACCGATACTCCGATTGCAATGAAATTTTATGGAGGCCTTCGAAATCTCTGAACTTAGAACTGCCACTTTTTTGAGCGCAATCGAAAAATTATTTCTCATGAAAATCGCAATTTTATGATTTTTTCGATTTTAAAACATTTCTTCGACTTATAACATCTACATTATTTATTCGATTGTAATGATTTTTTCACAGAACCTTAATTTTATGAATTGATATATTCGTGTGAAATTTGAGCGTAATTGAAAAATTATTTCTCATGAAAATCGCAATTTACGATTTTTTAAATTTCTTCTGCTTATAACACCTACATGCTTTATCGATGATAATGATTTTTCACAGAACCTTAATTTTAAGAATTAATATATTCGTGTAAAATTTGTGCGTAATCGATAATTATTTCTTATGAAAATTTCAATATTACGATTTTTTCCTTTTTTTAAATAACGATTAATTTAAAAAAAATAAGTAAATTTTTTATTTAATTTGATTTAATTTAAAAAAAAATTTCAACAAAGTTCTGATTTTTTCACAGAACAACAGAGAATCCGCATAACACATGGCAGCTCAATTCACCAATTACGCTCATCCAACAACGCGGCGGACTTAAGCGTTTCCTAGTGAGAAATATTTCTTTGATTGTACCAAAAATAGTAACTTACTATAAGTTTAGCGATTCGAACATTCACGTAAACTAAATCAAATCGGAGTAGCCGTTTGTACGGTGGAGAGCCAAAAATCAGAAAAAAAAATGTATTAAGAATACATTTTTTGTTGAAAAGTATGATTTCCATATTCTTTGGTTGTACCTAAAATTGTGGCAGGTCT
>JAMZAV010012313.1:0-18952 GCA_024449915.1 Sweltsa coloradensis | reverse complement strand
GTCACTCTAGCTGAAGAGTGTTTTGTAAACGGCATTCTGGTTTTCAGACTACTATTTCCCGAGCATCGGCTTACTAACCCTATTTGCTGGTCTTTACATTTACGAATCAGTTATACATGTTCGCAAAGATTTAGCTAACTTTAAAAAGAATTCTGACTTTCATGGGTATGATACTAGGCATCGGGGTGACCTGCATCTTGAATCAGTAAGAACTACTACAGCTGGTCTCAGGAGCCCCAGAAGTTGTGGAAGGCGGCTCTACAACAACCTGCCCATGGAGTTGAAAACAATTAATACCAGTGACGACTGCTTTAAAAGCAAATTAAAAGTATTTCTTATTGATAAGGCATTTTATTCAATTGATGAGTTCTGTAGTTAAATCTGGAGTTACCACAATGTTTTATTATTCATTATTTTAGCAACATAATCATTGTGTATTTTGTAGATCATATGTTTGACAATGTATAATATCCATGAATGTACATTTATGTTATTCTCTAGGGATCTATGTACAATAAACAGCAATCAATCAATCAATCAACTATAATATATTCAATTTCATGTATATAATGCAATTCCCTATACAATCTTCATAGGCATCTTTATAACTTCACATTACGTCATTGTACCTTAATCATAGACATTGTACTATTATCCCGAGTGGGCTCCCATAAAATACATTCATTATAAATTCACATTAGTATAGTATCAGTGTAGGCCTACTATATTTTATTCTAGAATGAACTTTTAATTTGTCATGTTAATATTCAATTCGTACCTAGTGCAATACCCTATAAAATAAAATAAAATACCTAGGGGTATAAATTTACATTAATACTATTGATTTTCATTATTCATTGAATCATTTTATCCCAGAATGAACATTTTTCATGTGACTTAGCCAGAAGTTTACCCATTTTGATTTGTTTATTGCACTTTGTTCTAAATCTTTTAGGATTGTCCTCATCACGTATTTCTATGGGAATTCGGTTAAAAATTTTGAGCCCTCTTACGAATATGGAGTTCTCTTCACTTCTTTTACTTACTCTTACAATATTTACATCCATTCCTCTCCTTGTCGGATATGTGTGTATATTTTTAATCTGAGTTAATTTGTCTCCCAGGTATTTTGGCATCACACACTTATAAATTTTTGTATGAAAGACAATGTATTCAGGAGGATTCGATCTTTAATTAGCATCCATCCTAGAGCTGAGCACATTTATTTATGGATGTACTTCTGTTTACCCCCAATATAGCTCGCATTGCTTTATTTTGTTGTTTTTGCAAATACTGTTATTTCCTTTTTTCCTTATTAGAGCATTAGGGAACTACAGTAGTCTATATGAGGGGCAAACAATTGCTTGGTACAACAATATTTTTGCTTTAATAGGTATAAGTCTATGTATTCTTAAAAATAAACCTACTTTTTTTGCCATCTTCTTGATAATATATTGTCCATGCTGTTTGAGGGTTAATTCCTGATCTATTATTATACCGAGATGTTTAATTTCTGTCACTACCTCGATTCTTTTACCTCCAATTTTAATATTAATTTGTCCCAAATTCTTTCGTATTTTTGGTGTACATATTACCATAGCCTTAGTTTTGTCAATACTATTAGGTTTCATTTTTTTAGCGTCTAGCCAACTTTCTAACGTTTTTAGATCAATTTTAAGCTTATCTAACACTTCCTGTATGTTAACACCTGAAATGATCAATAAGGCATCATCCGCATATAAGTGTATTATTACAAATTGTAGGTTATTAGCAATATCATTTATGTAGATAATAAATAACAATGGACCCAGTTTGGATCCCTGTGGCACCCCAATGTTGTTTTCCCAAGTATCTGAGTAAAAACCATTGTAATTGACTTTCTGTGTTCGAAAGGTTAGGTATGATTTGATCCATTTGCAACATTACCTTTGATACCGTACTTTTCCAATTTTTTTAGTAATATATCTCTGTCAATTGTTTCAAAGGCCTTTTTTAGGTCCAAAAATATAGCGACTGTTACAGAACTCTTCATATTTTCTTTTAGGTTTTCTAGGACTAGGGTAATTGCTGATTCACAGTTATGATTTTTACGGAAACCTGATTGTTCTTTTATAAAAGTATTATTAGTTTCAAAGAAATTCACCAATTGTTCCTTAACAACTGATTCTAATATCTTTTCTACTATATGAAGTGTATTTATTGGTCTAAAATTTTCCCCGTCAATTGCCCTGGGCACCTTTTGCACAGGAATTATTGTAGAACTTTGAGTATATCTGGTATTTCTCCCGGGTTTAGGATAGATTGATTATATTTGTTAAATATTCATTCAGTACTATATTTGATACCTTCATTACTTTATCATTAATTCCGTCTTCACCTGGGCTAACAGGTTTCAGGGTTTTTATTATTTTTGATACCTCATCCATCGTTACTTGCTCAAATTCTAGTAGTTCTTACTTAGAACTGTTTTTATTGATTCTATTATTTGTGTTGTGTGGTATGGACTACTAATTATTGACTTATTTATATTTTGTATACTATTAATGAAGTATTCATTAAACTTTCTTGCAACATCTTTCCAACTTGTTTTTTTGTTGTCAAAGTAGATTTCATTTGGTACTTTGGGTGTGTTTGCCTTTATATAAGAGTTTGAGTACATCCCATAATTTTTTAGGCTTATTTCTGAATTCTATGATTTTACTAGAGTAATAATCACTTTTCTTTTGTCTTACTATAGATAAAGAGAGATTTCTTTTTTGGGCATAACTTTCCCAAAATTTCTTGGTTGGTACTCCTTTTAGCTAATCTAAAGAAATAATTTTTTTCACTAATTACCCTCTTAGTTCCCCATCAAACCATTATTGTTCAGATGGTTATACCTAACTGATAGCTTTTGTGGTTTTATTTCTATATCTATGGTTGTTGATAAATTATTCAAAAGTTCGTGTAGCATACCATCTAAATCTGTACCATTTGAGTTCATACTCCAATTTTTACTTGCAAGAGTTTCTATGAATTTTAGTTTTTTCTCCCCATCACAGAATATTTTGTTATAGTTTTGCAAGCTAATTTGTTTTCTGTTATTCTGTGTTTTGAGGCCTATGTTATGTGCTCTACTATCTAATACACAAATGCCAATCATGCAGTGGTCCGACAAAGTTTCGTTCAGTATATTAACTTCTACGCAATTACTAAGCTCTGTATATGTTATTACATAATCAATCGTCGTCCTTGTGAAAGAGACTTTTTTATCGGTTTTGCTTACTAACTTCGCTAATCTCGTGAACTCTTTGACCATTTGAACTAACCCTAGCCGATCAAACATTAATTGAATCTTTTTTGAATAAACAGTTACCTTACTTAAATCAATATTGAAATCACCATTTAAAAACTAATTTACAGTTCCTGTTTTCTACTCTTTCTATTAACTCTTCTAGTGCTATAATGGTATTTGCTTTACTTCTTTTTGGCGAAGAGTATATAAGGCAATACGTCATACCTGCAAGATATCCACTTGTAATTTTTATTGAGATTTCCCACCATTCTTTTTCTATAACTCTAGTTCCTATTATTGAAAATGTTATTTCTTTCTTTATATAGATCAAGACCCCTCCAGTATGTCTATTGTTAGAGTCTACTCTAATAGAGTTATACCCATCTACATCTATCTCTCAGTCATCGATATCTTTTATTAAACGAGTTTCTGTGAGTCCAATAATAATTGGTTTTTTACGATCAATTATATCCTCTATAAAGTGTTTTTTGGGTAGTAAACTCTGTATGTTAGCATAAATAATATCATTCGTTCTGCTTATTTCTGGTAGGTCTATATTAAAAGGCAATTTTTGTATAATTGTATTATCATTATTAGGCCTACTGGGACTATTTATGTTTTTATGAACATGTTGTGGGTCACTTACAGTAGATAGACCTACCTGTCCACTTTGCAATTTTAGTTTTCCAGTTTATTAACTATCCCAGTAATTATATTATAGGCCTACATGTTGTTATGACCCCTGTGGTTAAAATGTAGACCATCTTTACCCAGGCTATCTTTCAACAGCCATATGTTTGGGTCTGTATATATACATCCTAGCTCTTTTGTTACCCACTCAATGTCATCATTAATCTCATTTATCTCATTATCATAAACATCTAACCTGTGCGATATACCATTCATCGCTATATTTGCACCCGGGAATTTACATTTCAGCTCTGATACAAGTTCCCAATTGTCATTAACTGCATTGCCATTCCTTCTCCACCCTTTTATACTGTTTGTACCCACGTGCACTATTATAATAGGGGGTTGTGTATCACTTTCTATCACCTCACTTTCATGATTATTTTTTACAATTTTGGTGAGCTGATCTGTTCTTACACCTGGATAACATTTTACCTTCCACTCTACCCCTGCCTGTTTAACTAATCTTACCAACATTATAGAGCATAGAGTCGCCCATGACTATTACTCTTTTTTTAAGCCTATTTGGGTCAATGTTTTTCAGTTACAGATTGATGACCTGTACCAGTAGGCCTAACTGTGGCGTCAGTCTCATTTTCTATATGATCATCTAGTTTAGTTGTTAATACCTTTTCATTCCAAATGTGGATCTTGATTTCAACACCAGATCCATCGAATATATTTGCAATTGCTCTCCTCACTTGTGTCCACTTAAGTTTGTCTCTACCGCATCCAATCTTCGGCATCGCGACAGTGCTTATATTTTTTTCCATGCACAACTTTTTAAGGTTCGATAGGCACTGGCACAAATCTCTTAGTTTAGGTGTGTCTCTTTTTGTTCTCTTCTTTGTAATCAGTTGGAACACGTACCTACCGTCTTCTTCCAGGATAGCCACTTCGCCGACTTTCTTATTCTGTTCTAGAAGTTCCTCTCTTCTCCCAAATTTCTTTAGGAACGTATTTGCTATGCCACCAGACATCAGCATATCTTCACCCACACAGTGGGCTAAGGAGGATTCTTCATTGTCGAATAAGTTGGTTTTTATGATTTGGATAGAGCCACTTCCTTTCATTTTTGATTTAGTAGCAGGACCATCTAGGCCTGGTTCCTGATATTTTTTCTCTCGTTGGTCTCTCTCCATTTGTTCTTTCATATCATCCACTCTTACTTATGTATACGAAAAAGTCAGACGAGTTAATTTTAAATCACTACTTCCGTAATTTTTATTCATCAAATGAAATTGTGTCACTTCTATGAAGATACACATATTTGAGTTTGATTTGCAGCGCTTTTATGGAGAAATTATTCGTGAAATCAATATTCTCGGAAACCTACATTGTTTATAAATGAGTTTACCTCTGTAAAAAAAAAAAATCTCTTCACATTTTGGCCTCTCAGCAAACCTAAAAAGCAATGGATTAGTTTTGCCATTTCACAACTAAATGTTCGATGTAAAAACTTGGAAGGCGATTAAGGGGACTTGCCTTTTGGAGAAATGTGCAGCTTCCCTATAATTTTAGTGAAAATATGTGCGTTTTAGACATAATGAAAACAAAACCTTAATTTTCTTTTCTTTCAAGAAAATCAATTTAAACAAAATTTTGGTAGGCAAATAACAATATATCTTTCCATCATATTGTTGTCTTTAAGAAACGGGTTTAAAATAGTGATAAAAACATATCGTTGACACTGCAGACATAGAGACACTGCAACCCAGCTGTAGTTTACTTAGGCCCAACATAAATTAGTCTTTGAATTCGGAACTGAATAATATATTAATTTCAGTCGTTTTTACATTATTTTGTAGATACACTGAAAGATGATTTGATACTTTATTAAAAAAATATAAACTAATAGTATAGATATCGTTTATAATTCACCAATATAGACTGTTATTTCACGTCTGTTAAAACTACCGTTTTATGGCAAAGTTATATTCTCAGACTGCCAACAGAGGTACCTCATAGGTAATGATTCGAAAGGTCTCTGGTTTGATACCCACCACTGGCAATCCTGACTAGAAATGTTTTCAGACAACAATACAAATGAATACATGGCCCTCAGAGATTCCCTCGCAAATACTCGTAAATTTTACCTGAGTGCATCCTAAAGAAACTAAAATTCATAATACGTATACCTATGACTACAACTTGCACACATTTTGTCAATAGCATTAAACTTGCTTTTTTCTGTCAGAAGTAGGAAGCGGCGATGGATAATGATGATGATCATAAACAATAATAATTAATTTCTGGAAAATTCAGAAGGACAAGAAAGAGAGCTAACAATGTCCATAATTCATTTTTTAATTCAGTTTATGTACGGGAATCGAGTCGAGAAAAGTTAATTACAATGATTTTTTCGGGTTTTCTTTCATAATGGAAAGATCAAAGATTAAAGATCAAAGCCCATTAATCCATTATCGCTCGTAGTAGCAATATGTCCACAACAATACACTTGTCGAACTAACCCGTCATAGGACCGTTAAAATAAACTTTCTTTTATCGATCAAAATAGATTACAAAGTTTGTTACTATTTTTTCGATTTAGTTTGATTGGCTAGGATCTGATCTCGATAGAATATTATAATCTTTTGAGATGCCTAGTAATGCAACATAACGTCACTAGCTCTAGCTCATGTAACAATTTACTAAATATAATTTGATCTCTCGCAGTAACTGAAAAGTGAAATCATTTTAAACCTCCTATTTCGCGCACTTGTAATTTTTTCCGAGTTGGACGATACTGAGCTAGGCTCGTAAGTGTGCGTAAGAGACATTTTCATTAGCACTAAACAAATTGGAAGATCTACGTTTAGAAATGTTCATGATTAGTAGGCCTATCAACAGTCGGAGTAGACAATTGTCTACTAGAGAGCAAACTTTCTTGCAGCAAGTGGCTTAACACTGTCAAGTATAAGCCCTTAAGTTTGCCCGACTCTGGACCTAACTGACAAAATTACATTGATAATTTGAATACTAGCTCAGCACAAACAAAACACAAAACTCATTAAAACAAATTAATTTTAAATAATTATTCACACAATCATTAATAAATGAATCACATGAAATACACTTCAAGAAAATACAAGTCCTTACGTCACTCAGCCTAAGCCTACCTTGCTTCCTCTCGGTGTAGTGATATCTGCCGTCGGAACTCAGCCTGCTCTCCGAAGCGCCGATAACAATGCCTACGTCCAGTTAACCTCTGGGTAGGAATTGTTAGGGTGTCTAACTACTGGAAAAATGTGACTGCATTGATATTTAACAATGTCTAGTTCGCTATTGACAATTTTGAAATGGTGATATAAATTTTCTTATCAATCTACCTGCCTAACGAGCTCGTGAATTCCTATCTCTGTTCGACTATTGCTAGACAATCATTACAATATTTTTATGAAAGAAAAATATTTGATTTAGAAATACATTAAAATAAAATGAACTGTCCTCTGACAGGTACTTAACCTTCGGCCGTTGAACTGTTTTTTTAGTCCATTTGTTATTGAGATGTGAAGATTCGATGACACAATTTTATGCGCACAATTACACTTACGAAGCACTTTTTTTTATTGCACTATGGGAATATGTAGATTTTTCTTGATGCGGAACGAAGATATATGATGAGGGATTTATCCGTTGATATGGGCCACAGTCGGGAGTCGATCCAACACCTAGGCGTCCAAATCAGCTCACACGATTGGTCCCCCTTTAGACGAGATTCTCGAAGTTAATATGATTGGCCGTGTCGATGGACACGCCTACTCTTTTATATTGACAACGGATTGATTATGACTCGCTGTTTGTTGTAGATTGAATATTTTATACTTACATGTTTATAATTGCGTCGCCACAGTTCATAAAAAAAAAACAGTTGATTTTATAGAAAACAGTCAATCTCGTAGAAAGACGGTTAAAGTCGATCCGTTGAAACTTGCTCGTAGTGAAATTTGGCTGAAATTCATAACATATACTCTTAATAGTGTGCTTTTCAATAATACAACAAGCAAAATGGGGGTTACCAGCTTACTTTTGGAGATTTTTCGAAATAAAAATCAAGTAAATCCCTATCCTTTAACATTGCAAGCGAGCAAAACACTACACTTTCCGACCAAAAAGGCACTACAGTACACGAACCGCAAGTGAAATATGACTAAATTATGTATCAATTTGCAGGTAATTAAACACTGAAAAAAAATAGTATTTGCAAAATACATGTTACCATACTGGATTTTGATATTTTTACGTCCAAAGTCAACATATAGTTGTAACAACCAGGAGCAACAGTGAAGGCTTGGCAACGCTGCGTGACGCCTCTTCGAAACCGCGCTCGATTGACCAATGATAGTGAACTCTTAGAGCATGGATAGTTGGTAGAGGAAGCAAGCCAACGCTAGCGACCGCCGCGAGACGGACCAACATCGAAACGAGGCAAACCACGTGACTGAGGTCAAGGCGGCGCGGTAATTCAATGAGTCTGCATAGGAACGGTGCACATTGGCTTTATTGTAACGCAAATACTTGAACATTTTCGATGCAAGCATACATTTACACTGTCTACAAGTGTGTATCAGTACATACAATAATTAATTCCTAAATAATAAATAAAATAAGACTCAGATAGCCTTTCAAAGTGAGATAAACAGTTGGATAAACCTTTCAAATTAGCTTTTCTCCCACTGAAAATCAGTTTTGTTACTGAGTGGGTAGATCCAAACTCTAATTACAAATGTATTTATTTATTTATTTATTTATTTTCTTATTTATTTATTTATTTATTTATTTATTTATTAGTAAGTGTTAAAAAATAGGCTTATACACTTTCTTGCTTTCTTCTTCTATTTCTTTTCCACTATTACCATTTATGTAGTACCTATATGAACACATTTATTATTATAATCACATTCCCAGTATCATCAGGTAACACTTATTGTTAACGTTGATGATTGGCACTATTGGGTACTCAATGCTGGGTGGAATTTACTTCTGCTGTAATAACTTTATTGATTTAGTAAAAATTTACTATTAGAAAATATTCCTTGACAACTCCTATAATATGAAGGCAAATAAAATACAAATACAAACCAAAACAGCTAGCTTATATTACTATTTTAAATATTAACTTAAAGGGGCTATTACCTCAAAATTAAAAAAATATATTTGTAACTGTGATTTTACACGAATATTTCAATTTTCTTGAAACAGAAATTTGCGAAAATTATTGTCTTGAAAATTTCTTTAATTGGCTTGAACCTGCTTCTTTTTTTCATATAGATACTAGAGCTTCATACCAATTTAAAATGCCCCTTTATAACATCGTGTCTTGAAATTGTGCACAAATATACTCTCAAACACACAAAAATATTCATTCTAAAATCACACCCCTTCTTGGTATAAAAAGCACATTTTGACCGAACCACTTGGCCAAATTACAAAACAAAATAAAGAGAATTTACAGAAAAGGCTGTACAGTATGTCAATAATGGCCAATATTTTTTTGGATCAAAATCCTCCAAGGTCACGTGCAGTAAGATTGTCCCATGATATTTCTATTCGCGAAAAAAAGTCTATCGAAGTGCTGCGGCGGCGGCGCGTGTACTACGCATTGCGGTATTGGTTGTAATTGGCGGTGATCATCCCATAAGTAAACAAGGCTCGTTGACTTCGTTATTATGTCTCTATAGCAAATACAAATGTTTGTAATAGCTACTGCTCCGTTCCTAAATGCAACAGTAAGGGGAAAGTTGTGTGTTTCCATCTTTTTCCTAAAGACCTGACGCTTAGAAAGAGATGGGCACACGTATTGAAAATCGGGAAAACTACTAGGGCTAGCCTATGCATAGGGGGTAGGGTCTAGGCCTATTACAAAGTATGTAGGGCCTATGTGTGTGGCTCATACTTTACAAACCAAGAAAATATTTTAAAATAATAGGTTAATGAAGAAATATAAATCCATTGCTTATGCCTAGGCCCTTGCAGAGACAGTGGCGGATCTAGGACATAATCATGGGGGGGGGCGATTTGCGTGTGCATGTACAGTCGTGGGAAAGGGACTAAGCGCGGACGCACGGGGGGTATGGGGGGCGGAGCCCCCCATTAATTGCGCCGCAGTCGAAAATTTTGAAAATCAGGTTTTTAGAGTGCATTTGGTGCGTTTTAGAAAAAGTGGTGGGCGGAATGCAATACGGAAACAATGTAGTTTGTGTGCACCAATTTGTTTTGTCGTCATGTCGAGCTTACAATTTACAGCATTGGCCTAGATTGCAACATTATTATAAACGTTTGATCTTATTTTCAATTCATCATTTGATTTATTTATTAAACGTCTATCCTATTTAGTTAAAAAACGATTCACATAGGAGGACAACTTAATAAATCGAAGTACACTGATGCAGACACATTTCATAGGCAAACTGATTATTTCTGACAATAGGAAAGTTGATTTTTATTGGGAGTTTTAAATAAATAGCGCGGCAGGCGAAAATTTTGAAAATCAGGTTTTTAGAGTGCATTTGGTGCGTGCACAATAAAATAATAAAATCATTTTTTTTTTAAGAATCATGGGGGGGGGCGATCGCCCCACCGCCCCCCCCCCCTGTATCCGCCACTGTGCAGAGATGCCTTTAGGGTAGGCCTAGCCGCGAGCTGTCAAAATGGGCGTAGGGCTGGCCTAGGCCTAGACTATAGTCGCCCTAGGCCCTAGATATAAAAAAAACACAGTCGTAAGCCTAGGCCCTAGGCCAAGAATGTACACTTAAAATCTTTTCTTCACCAGGAACGGCCGTTTCTTTAACGTAGCACATTTCCTTCTTTGGTCTTGGAACATACAAAGTTCCTGCAGTCAGTTTTAGCTTGCCCGCCACTTCTTCTCAAGATCGGTGCAGCTGATCTTCAAGTGAGGTGATGTAAATCGTAACTAATCAGGTTCTCTATGTTCCTCGTAACAATCATTGAATTGTATTACTGAATAGAATAGACAATAAATAGGTAAAGGAAGGAACTAAGGGCTAGGGCTAGGTAGGCCTAGTCTAGGCAATGTCAAGGTGACAGCAAGTAATGGCCAGAAGCAGCTGCCTTGTGCACTTGTTTAGTCAAATCATCACGTACTGTTATACTTAGGCCTACTTCCAATTTGTGAGGCGGCGTAAATTTTTAGGTTTGTAAACAAAGTGTAAAAGTCTCAAAGCAGTCTGTTTCTGCCTTTAATCCCACAGCATAGGACCGTAGGCCTAGGCCCTAGTAGGCTATAGGCTATGTGATTTGCTTCCTAAACACCTTCCCCCTCCTTAATTATAGGCCTACGGCCGTAGGCCATCACCTATAAACCTTATAACTTCGTCCCACCTAACCTTAGGGTTTTCTGACATTACAGATTATTATTTGTATTGGACAAATTGCACCCGAAAATACATGAGTGGAGATGGAGTGCGATCACTTTATACCGCAATGATCCGCCATGTTGTTTTTGTAGTGCTGCCATCTACCATGACTTTATTTGGCCAATTGGGAGATTTTTGCCGATGGGACCTAGCTCGAAAAATACAAAGTTTGACATTTTTTTTCGGGTCATGTTGAACCCAATAATTTTTCTATTAATTGCTAAATTCATCACTAGTTAGCACGAATCAAATATATTTTTTGAGTTTAGCGGGTTAATACCCCTTTCTGTATTTTTATTTTTTTCAAGCATACAACAAAAAACCCATAAGTCTGCATAGCAGACGGGTAATGTAATTGTCAACAGCGTACAATAAAAATGAGTTAAGTAAACCCAAAACAAACATTCAACTATTTAAAATAAACTTCATTAAAAACACAAACAAACATCCTCTTCTTCTGTCCTAGTACTAAAAACTATCAACTAGAGTTGCTTATCAAGTAGGCACTCCTCCACACTATAACATCCCTTTTGAAGCAGTAAACTTTTCACTGCCTCATTGAACTTCTTTTTATCGTCAATGTTCTTGATTTGACTAGGCAGATTGTTATACAGTTTCCGACCCATTTGATGTGGCCCCAAGGATGTTGTTTTGAGACGATGGCGCTCCACAGCTATGCGGCCAGCGGTTCTTGTAGCGTAGCCATGAATTTGACACACCTCCCGAAGTTGCCGAGGTTCCCTTTAACAAATTTGCACACTTCCAAAATATAGAGACAAGGCAGGGTAAGAATTTTTAAGTCCAAGAATACCTGCCTACAGGACATTCTTGGACCTATCGAGATCATTATTCTTAAGATTTTCTTTTGTGCTCTAAAAATTTTTAATGAGTTGCTAGCGCTACCCCAAAAAATCACTCCATAGCTTAGTATAGACTGGACATAAGCAAAATACACCATGCGCAATGCCTTGATATCGCACTGCCTGGCCAGGACTCGCATAGCAAAAGTCGCCCGAGCCAATTTAACCAAAAGACCATCTATGTGAGGAACCCAATTAGGTGTTGGTCAAGGGTTAGCCCCAGCATTGAGGCAGAGAGTACCACACTCCTATCAGAAGGCAATGATGCTTCTTTCCCTTGAGGAGCAAATAGTAGAACTTGCGTTTTATCTTGATTTAATTTAAGGTTGTTAGGGGTAAACCACAGACCAAAATCTACAGTTGTTGCTGAAAGTTCATTGTCTAGGTCCTCAAAACTACTGGCTGTTATAGTCCCACTGGAATCATCAGCAAATTGAACAATATTGCGGGCAGGCTTGTTTTCCGAAACACAACTTGCCAAGTCATTGACAAGAAGCGAGAAGCACATGGGGCTCAAGATCGAGCCTTGAGGGACCCCTTTCATTACCGTTTCCCAAGAAGACACACCCTTTTCATTAAGGTGAACTCGTTGTTTCCTGCCGGTAAGATACGACCTCATCCAAGAGCCTGCTACTCCCGAAATGCCATAGTGGTCCAGCTTGGCCAGGAGAATGTCATGGTCCACAGTGTCGAATGCCTTCGACAAATCGCACATGATAAGGCCGATTTTTTGCTTGTTTTCCAAAGCTTCCGTTATTCTCTCAGTAACCTGATGGATTGCAGTCATAGTAGAAAAGCCCGTACGAAAGCCGTGTTGGCTATCTCCCATGATTGCGTGGGTGTTTATATGATCAATTATTTTGTTTAATACAATTTTCTCCAGGATCTTTGAGAACGAAGGCAGCAACGAGATGGGGCGATAGTTTGAAACACATTTGTTGTCACCTTTTTTGTAGAGCGGTTTGATGATGGCCCATTTCAGCCTCTCAGGAAACACACCCGTATAACATGAGAAACTGAAAATGTGGGAGAGGGGTGCTGCAATCCACCGAATGCATTTTTTAATTAGAGTCATCGGTATTTCATCCCAGCCTGAGGAGCATTTTGGCTTGAAAGCTTTGACGACATTGATTATGTCCATCTCAGTAATTTCAGAGAGATCTAATGTGTCAAATTTATTCGGTACCATAGAGCGCAGTTTAGTCATTGAAACTCCCACATCGCTTTGGGTTTGTATCGCTTTACACCCTACAGTTATAAAAAAGTTATTAAATTTAGTAGCCACTTCATTCTGATCAGTTACCAGACTATCATTGTCCATCAACGAGATAGTGCTTACCCCTGTATATCGTTTCCCTGTGAGATGGTTCACAAGTTTCCAGGTAGCCCCCGATTTGTTGCTGGCCCTTTCAATTTGTTGAGAGTGAAATTGTTTCTTAGCCCTTCTTATGTCCTTCTTCAAATCCTTTGATACTCTCGTGAGTAGCGCGTTGAGTTCAGGAGTGTTCCTCGATTTTGATAACGTGCTGAGAGTTCTCTACCAAATGCAAGCGTCCTTAATGGCTTGAGTTAACCAACCTTTGTTAGAACCTATTTTAATCCTGCTTTGCTTTTTGGGAAAGTGCTTGTCTAAGAGCAACATGAATTTCTGTAGAAAAGAATTGTACTTAGCGTCCACTGTGCAATTAAGATACACTGTCCCCCAGTCAACATTAGCCAGGTCCCCAGTAAAATCTTGTATGGCTGAGCTAGAAAACTTTCTTGTGAAGGTAGGCTCCTTTCTATATTTCTCCGCCATTGATGCATGTTTCTGTTGTTCGAAAGAAAAGATTTGGGCATAATGGTCAGAGAGTCCAGAGTCTACATTTCCCTGGAAATTTATGGAGTCCCAATTCGTGATTGCGAGGTCAATTGCTGATTCTGTCCGGCTTGTTATTCGAGTCGATCCACAATCTATAATGTAGAAACCAGTTGCCATTGACACTTCTTCTAGTTTCGCTCGAAGAGCGTCGTCCTTGATGTTTACATTTACGTCACCAAGCAGAAAATCGTCTTCTGCCCCATTGCAGTAGTCTTTCCAAGTGCTGTTTCCAGTTGATACATAAAGTCCTTTATTGATCCTGCGTTTGGTGCTCTGTACATGTCAGAACATTCAAGTTTACAGGAGACGTGACTTCGATACCGCAAGTTTCGAATAGGCATACTGATTTCTGACCACGTATGTCTTGTCTCTCTTGATATTTTATCCCACAGCCCCTACGTACATAAATGGCCGACCCACCACCTTGTTTTCCCTTCCTTGCATAATAAGTTGCCAATTCGAAGTCATTAATCATTATCATGTTGATATCTCCTTCTTGTAGCCAGTGCTCGGTAATACAAGAATGCTGATAACTTTCCCCAGTGAGTCCAAAAAGATTTCTAACTCCTCACTTTGCTTCTGATGCTTCTAACATTCAAGTGGAGCAGGTAGCTTTGATTAGCCTGACTGACTGTGACCACCGGTCGGTCCGAGCTCATCCCCCCATTTATTGCCCGTTTTCCCTGGTTGGTAGGCCTACGTAGAATTTCCTGCACCGTTTCTTGTATTAACTGCCCTAGGAACAACCCTCCTCTATGGTTGAGGTGTAGGCCATCCCTAGCCGCTTCCCACTGCGATATTCTATCATTAGGGTTCACAAACGTAATCTTCTCATATTGCTTACACATCCATTGTATGGCCTCATTTATATTATCTATCGTCCTGTCCTCCAGATCATTACGATAAATAAGTCCATCTATCACTAAGTGTGAATCTGGTAGTGGCCCTTCCCTTAGGTCATCAATCAGGTTTCCCAGCCTTTGCATAACTTGTAACTTACTCCGGTCCCTTATGTTATTTGTGCCAGCATGTATTACCACTACATCTGGTTGTTTGGTAATCTCCTTATTTATTATCTTCTTACCAAGTTCCTCTGTCCTGATCCCCCCAAAGACTTCCACCTCACACCCTAGCTGGGATAGATATTCTCCCGCACCCCTTATCAGAGAATCTCCCATAACCAAGACTTGTCCTGGCTCGAAACATACAGCTGCAGAAACATTTGTAGGATTTTGAGGCCTACGCCCCTCATACAGTCTTTTAAAAACATCTTCTTTGCACTCTCTAGGCTTGTCGGCTGCTTTCAGCACTCCACGATCTAGGCCTAGGCCTACTATGTCCGGCGTAGGCAAATGTTGGTCAACTGTTGGCCTAGGCCTAGGGCTTGGCTGCCCGTTGTCTAGCCTCTTGGTTACAGCGAGACTATCAACTTTTTTATCAAGATTATGGAAATATTTAATAAGTTGTGACACACTCGCGGTGAGCTTGTCCACCTTGCCATCGAGGGGCGTGTCTTGTTTGCAACAGACATTGCAGAACCACTTAATATTGCTTTGGCCTTCAACTACGTTATAAACTTTAACTTTAATTTTAGCACATGTAATATGAAACCACTTATTGCAACCACCATCGCAACCCAACCAACGGTCATCCTCTTCGATATTGAATTTGTAGCAGAGCCCACATGGCAAGCTATCCTCCATGTCCGCCATCTTCCAATTCTTCCAAATCTTCAAATCTTCCAATTAGTTCATTGTTGTGTCTGCATCTATGTAATTAGATTTATTTAGTTTTCCTCCTTTGTAAATCAGTTTTTTTAATTGAATAGGGTAGAAGTTAAATAAATAAAATAATAATTAAAAAAGATTAGCAATTGTAGATTTGTGTATTTTATATTCAATGTCTACCGTGTAAGCTATGGTTATTAATTAGGCCTAGTTATAAAAAAAAGTTAAAATCAAGAATATTGGGTTCAGCTTGTCATGCATATGACCCCGGGAAAATAATTGGCAAATAAATAATTAATTTAATTAATTTATTAATTTTAATTTATAATAATTTTGAGCTAGGTCCCATTGGCAAAAATCTCCCATAAGAAAATTAATAACAATAATAATAATAATAATTATAATAATAATAATAATAATAATATTGCGACGATTTTGATGCCCCGTGACCTTGGAGGATTTTGGTAACAAATTATTGTTCATTATTGACATACTTGAATATTTTAATGTGTATACAATAATAATATTATATGACGTAAGAGCCTAGGCCTACATATAATTTTTTTTAAACAACTATTTCAAAATGCATATTATGAATCTAATAACGCCTTCACACTTCTAAAACAGACATTGTCCGAAAACGAAGAAGGTATAATTCTTAAAACACTTCACAGATTGAATGTAAGACAGAACTGAAATGCCCAGAATTCAATGCATATTAAAGGCCTAGCCTAGCCTAATTCTTCATTTGTATCTTCTCTGAGTTATTTGGTCTAAATAAGCAAAATAAGCAAATACCTTGGCTGTTAATCCCATTTACAAGTAGGCTATCTTAGGCTCAATATATATATATTTCTAGGAATTTATTATTGTATCTACTGATAAACACTTGTAGACAGTGTAAATGTATAAATGCCTTGAAAATGGCCAAGTATTTGCGTTTTAATAAAGCCAATGTGCACCGTTCCTATGTAGACTCATTGAATTACCGCGCCGCCTTGACCTCAGTCACGTGGTTTGCCGCGTTTCGATGTTGGTCCGCCTCGGATGACGTCATACTCCCTCTACCAACTATCCATGCTCTAAGAGTGAACTCCGTTGTAAAGTAGTATAGGGAGCAAAAATTTAAAAATTGGGTTTGGCTGCCTCTCAGTATTACAACACGTAGTTCGAATGTATTAACGTTAAAAAAAGACGTAAAAACTGTTTTACAAATAAAACTAAGATAACATAATATATACACAGAATAACGAGCAAGTTTATAAGTAATTATTATTGAGGACCTATCACAAATTCGTTACAATTTTTAGTATTATTATTTTAATTGGGGCAATTATTCCCATATTAAAAGACTTCTGTTCTACATAATAATAATAATAATAATAATCAAACACCCGGTTCCAACATAAGTCAGGTCGGGGGGTGACGTATCACCAATTTCTCGGGCTGTGGACTTTCAGTGTTTGCTAGCCAGGCTCAACACCTCCTCATCTACTTCGATGTCTTCTATGACAGGCATTTCTACCAGTTCTCTCCATTTCTTTCTATCCTCCCAGAGTCTTTCTTCATTAATTCTTTCCCATGATTTTCCTCTTTCTTCAATGTTCCATTTTATTTGGTCCCTCCATGTATCTCTTGGGCGTCCAACTCTTCTTACTCCCCCCCATGTGTGTTCAAATTCTCTTCTTGGTATTCTATCTTGTTTCATTCTTCGTACGTGCCCATACCATCGAAGTCGTTCTTTTCCTATTTTATTTCGTAAACTTTCCACTCCTAGTTTGTTTCTTATTGTTTTACTCCGTACCTTGTCTATTTTTGTTAAGGCTACAGAACATCCTTAAAAATTTCATCTCTGCTGCTTGTAATCTGCTGTCTTCTTTTCCTCCTATTGTCCATGTCACGGATGCATATGATATTATTGGGAGGAAATACATTTTGTACAATAACATCTTGCACCTGGATGATATTTCTTCTTTCCATAATAGTTTACGTACACTTTGGTAAAATTTGTCTGCTAATATAATTCTCCTTGATATTTCAGCATCTATTTTTGCGTCCTTTGTTAGTATACTTCCGAGGTATTTAAATGCTTCTGCAATGGCCAGCTCTTCACCCCGTAGTATTATCTTCTTTTGATTTTGTTTACTTTTCTTCGTTACTATTAATGTTTCACTCTTTTCAATGCTTATTTTCATGTTAAACTTCAGTGTTTCCTCATTCCATCTATCTACGCTCTTCTGTACTTCTTCAATGGTATCTCCCCATCTCACTATATCATCTGCAAATATCATAGTTTTAGATGTTTCACTTTCTGTGGGTTCAACTTTACGCAGTATGTTATCCATAACAACGGTAAATAATGTAGGTGACATCACACTACCTTGCAATGTAAACTACCTTGCATATGGCAATTTATTATGTATGTCATGTAGGGCCTATGTAAGATATTTGGATAAATTTCATATTTAAAAAAACTAAATATTGGGCGCAGTGCGCAGGCTGAAGTCGGTAAAAGCAAATACTCTTGACTACACTATACACCCAAAACTAGCCCTATAGCCAAACGTTGAGGGAAGAATGTCTTTGTGTTCGAGTAATTTTAAATGAAAAGTTATAAAAATCGTAACCCGTTATCGATAAGAAGTAAACAATAGTGATGGGATCAATAAAAAAAGGTAGGGCCTAAAAAAGTTTTCACAGCCGGGACTCGAACCGGCGACCTTTCGCTTACAAAACGAGCGCGCTAACCGTTGGACCAACTGCGACCACAGAGCATAGGTGGTCCTTAGCGATGCGTCCGCTTCCTTCAACCCAGCAGATATGCACGCCGACTCAAAGCGAGCGTAAAAGTTTTGTGATGGCAATTAGGACACTTTAAATACTTTAAAAGCCTACTGCAAATATTTCTTGATTGTAATTGACGTCTGTACATAGCATGTGTACGCAATTACTGTGTACTTTGGTATGAAACACTTTCGAGGTGCCAGTTCTCTCGACGCATCCACACTCGATCAGAATGAGAAGGCAGCCCGTGCCATGTTGCCAAGCCAAATACCAGGTTGGCCAAACTCTCAAGAAGAAGTTTCCAACTATTACATATCGTATATTTATTGTTTATAATTACTGAAAGCCAATCATATTGAATGTTTAATGTTTCTTCATTT
>JAMZAV010012312.1:0-18926 GCA_024449915.1 Sweltsa coloradensis | reverse complement strand
AACACACGTTACCACTTGATAAAGACATTGTCAAGATAATTACCACGTCTGACCGGTGACACTAAATCTTTACAGTTTTTAGTATTGTTCACACATTATTAAAAGAACGCACGTTACCACTTGATAAAGACATTGTCAAGATAATTACCACGTCTGACCGGTGACACTAAATCTTATGTCCCCGGATCCAGTTTGGATAATATCTGCACCAAATGCATTCATCATTTCTTCTTGGATAATTTTTAGTGATGACACTAATTCATCATCTGGCAAGGTGTCGGGTTGCCAGAGAACACACCCATAGTCATTGGATTTAGGCTTCTTGCTGGTAGGCCTAGTGGTTGGATCATCTATATTCTCTTCTTCGTTACACGACATCCTTGTTGCCGTTCTCTTTTTTAATGTGCTGTTATCCCTCGACAGGTTTCCAGACCTGGTTTTGAGTTGACTTATTAGTGTGCAGTGGACTGATGTATTGTTCTCGTCATCTAATCGGTTTTTAAATTGTGGCTGGTTCTGACCAGCACAGGCCTGTCCACCCCTTGTCCCCCCGCGTCATCCCTTACGTCCCTCCCTTCGTCTCGATTAGCCAAGTTGCATAAATATGAGACGTTAAGCAATATCCAATAATATAAAAAAATTAAATGACGCCCTGGGTCCTCGGTTCCCGCCGGGTCGGGAGATGGGGACTGGTTACATCAACGTTGCTGTTACCACACCGTTCAATGATGTGTGGCCTCGCATGTGCAACGACCCACCAAGAGCAATCGGGATGTCTGACTTAGTTCTACCATGCTTATTCACAACAGGATTTTCTTCAATGGCTTCCTTCACAGCAGTTCTCACTGAAGCTTTACTTGCTTCCTTTACACATGCTGGCCCGTGAATAGGGGAGTTTCACTCCCTGAAACTAATGGCGAGCTCTGGGTCGTCGCCGGGGAACCCCTTCCCTTTGACTACCTCCTCGACGGCGACGACAAAGACAACACGGACGAGTGACACAGACGGAGACGACCACGACGTGGGGGAACCCCTTCCCTCCCCATATGCTTGTGGCTGGTTCTGACCAGCACAGGCCTGTCCACCCCTTGTCCCCCCGCGTCATCCCTTACGTCCCTCCCTTCGTCTCGATTAGCCAAGTTGCATAAATATCATACGTTAAGCATTATCCAATCAAAACCAATCGTTTTGGTATAATGTAGCTGTCTGTCAATGGGCTTAGGCAAGTCCATGACTGCGGCCAACATAGCTGCGGCCCGGCCACCTTTACAGATTGAACGCAAACCATATGCATAGCGAATGTTCATCTCAAGACGGTGTTTTGTGAGTTTGGTTGACATGGCATAGGCTAAAAAATTCACATTTACTACTTACCAGAGTAATTTTTGTTGCTAGGCCCGTCCTATTTTCAATATTTTGTAACACTTTCAGGCACTCAACATTGTGACATTGCTTGCACAGTTGCACATAGCATTTTTGTTTATGATGCTGTCAAGTAATCCTGCATCAATAATAAGGTTGCCACATCCTCGATGATCTTTTTAATTAGATAGTTCATTACTTTCAAGAGAAATCTTTCTTTTTGAAGCACTGGGAGGTCTAGGCTGAGGCCTGAAATCACTTTCAATGTGGTTATGTTGCTCTAGACCTAGGCCTGCCCAACAAACAAAGTGAAGTCTTAATGAATTACTCGCTAGGGCTATGGGAGTTGTGTTCCTCGGGGTCGGAGCATAGGCCTGCGGTGGATGGGGTACTGGTTAATGTACCCACTATACAAACAAGTTCGGGTAACATAAACAAAAACACGTTGGTCGCCAGTTATAATGTTTCTCTCTATATCCATCATATTAGTAAAGAAATGGTCACACGTAATATATGTATATGTACCATGTACACGATCAAAATGAAATAAAGAATTATTATTATTATTATTATTATTATTATTATTATTATTATTATTATCATACTTTATTGATTGTTAGACACAATACAACAGGCATAGAACAGGTAGTCCCTTCGCGGGAGTAGTAAGGCGCAACATAACTAGTTAGCCTGAATGAAATATTTTTTGAGTTTAGCGGGTGAGTACCCCTTTAGGCAAACATAGAAATTACTTTCTTTTGCAAGTTAAATTTTTGTAAAGCATAACAAAAATTGGCAAGTTACTAATGTATTAAATCACAAAAATTCTCACAAATAAACTCTAAATCCAATTAAATCTTACTTGACCTTTGTAAGAGGAGCAGGAGAGTTAGAGGCAAGAGGAGAGAGCTGGAAAAGTGTGGAAGGGTGGAAAGAATTGGAAAAATTTTCTTGTAAAACCAAAGCTGACCCTGCCAGACGAAGAAATCGACAATGGATGATGAATTGATGACGAACGATTTAAAAGTAATTTATTCGGCTCTGATCTTACCTGATGGGTCGTTTGCGTCCCTCCCCTCGTAGATCGTGTTTTGAAAGCTCCCTTGGCTGTGGAAACACGCTGCGTGCTTCAGCCTGAATAAGGTTTAAAAACCTTTTCCTCAATCCAATTTGAGGAAGAATTTCACTTATTTCTTCTACAGTCAAGTATTTGAATGTCTCCTCATCAATGCAATGTTCTGAAAATAACAAAACAAATTAGCATCCAGAGCCTGTCGAGATTTCTCATCATAAGGCCCGCTCCACACCAAGCAAATGAGGTACTGCCACACGAAGAAATCGACAATGGATGATGAATTGATGATGAACGATTTAAAAGTAATTTATTGGGCTCTGATCTTACCTGATGGGTCGTTTGCGTCCCTCCCCCCGTAGATCGTGTTTTGAAAGCTCCCTTGGCTGTGGAAACACGCTGCGTGCTTCAGCCTGAATAAGGGTTAAAAACCTTTTCCTCAATCCAATTTGAGGAAGAATTTCACTTATTTCTTCTACAGTCAAGTATTTGAATGTCTCCTCATCAATGCAATGTTCTGAAAATAACAAAACAAATTAGCATCCAGAGCCTGTCGAGATTTCTCATCATAAGGCCCGCTCCACACCAAGCAAATGAGGTACTGCCACACGAAGAAATCGACAATGGATGATGAATTGATGATGAACGATTTAAAAGTAACTTATTCGGCTCTGATCTTACCTGATGGGTCGTTTGCGTCCCTCCCCTCGTAGATCGTGTTTTGAAAGCTCCCTTGGCTGTGGAAACACTCTGCGTGCTTCAGCCTGAATAAGGTTGTTGTACAGTTCGTGGCGGAGAACGATAGAGACTTTGTCTGCTATCCATTTGTCGCCCTCCTTGTTTAATAGTTCATTTGAAAAAAAGTTTGGATTTAGTTCTATTATAGTCTACCAGGCTGGGAAGTAGACCTTGCCTAGACTATCTTTCAACCTGTATGGCCTTGTTCTGTCTCGAAGTTTTGATGTCTGATTATATAGCCTCATTTATTTGCACAAGTTTACAATTGAGGGGTTAATTTCAAAAACAGCCTCCAAAAAGCACATTTTGCAAGAGATCAATTAAACTTCATACCATCCGTAAAAGTTGTATTAAATTTCCAATTTTTGGTTTTAACTGTGAATCTTGATAGTAGTTTTTATTTCTGCTATGACATTTTGCCATAGTTCTTCCCAGAAAGAAAAAAAACAAAAACGTTTGGACATTGGTTGTTTTTGTAGAATATTTTTAAAATGTATACATTTTTGTTGAGGTTATTTTCCAGAAAGTTCAATACGATATTATATATGATATATCTATAGTTCCAACATAACAGCTGTCACTAGCACTAATAGCTGCCACCTACTTGAACCACCTTTAATGCCGAAAAAAAATTAAAAAATAATGGACGTTGGTTGTTTTTGTGAGAAATCTGTTGTTTTTCAAGCTTAAACGTGTGACATAGGTTGTTTTTGCCAGAACTTTTATTTTAGTATTATTCCCAGTAAAAATATGAATTTTTTGATGGTATGGGTTCGAAATCGGTAATTTTGGTCATTGGCTGTTTTTGAAATCAACCCCTCAATTAGTCTGTAATACTCCCAATTCCAATGACATCATCAAATTCCAACTCGCAACCTTCTCGTGGTTTGGCCCGTGATTAGGGGAGTGCCCCTGCCCTCCCCATACGCTTGTGGCTGGTTCTGACCAGCACATGCCTGTCCACCCCTTGTCCCCCCGCGTCGTCCCCTTCGTCTCGATTAGCCAAGTTGCATAAATATGAGACGTTAAGCAATATCCAATCAATCAACCTTACTGGCCACCTTTTAGTTTGTTCTTCTTTTCTACGCCATCCACCCCCCCCCCTCCCAGCACACCCCTCTTACACCGCAGAGGAGGGGGTAGGAATGTCACAACCCCATGGTTCAAGAGTTCTGTTAAACAACGTCATTGACTTCTTCATTTAGCATGTAGGAAGGTGTGTAAAGCTTTCACACTTTCTCGACTTTCTCTCTTCAGTATGCGTGTTATAAGCATTGGTAAAGCATTGCCGATTTTCCAAGCTTTTCCCCATAATTCTGCACAGCTGCAGTGGTCAAATATGGTCTTAGACGTTAAATAAAAAAATAAAATAAAATGAGCTATATTTAATTTTTTGTTCCTGTTGAATGTATTGTTGGAGAAAGTCTTGACTGGTATATTTCGCACAATTCTGTTATTTTCAAATTAAATATTGCAATATTTGTCACCTTTCCGTCTGGACAGAACAGACAACCGCCTGAAGTGTTGTATCACTCAGCATAGTTGTTATGACCTTATTGACATGTTTCTTCCTGGTTCCTGTCTCGATTAGCCAAGTTGCATAAATATGAGACGGAAAGCAATATCCAATCCAATCCATTCATTGTACTCAATTCTTAAACTAAATTATTTTAATTTGATAGGTGAGAATGTTCAGAACCTGTTGCTGTTTTGCACTGTAAGCAACGAATGAATGGCTCTCATCGTCAGCTTATATTCACAGTACTGGTATTCAACGTATTTGCATAAGTTTTTCAACGCACACTATATATATGGTAGTATTGATAAATTTTTCCTACAATACTTTGTATACCAACCGGCAAACGATCACATGCAGTCTGCACTCCATTATGTACAGTTTAGGCCCCACAACCTATTCCAATTATCTTACATTGCGTTCTGTTCTGTAGTTTTTCAAAAAAGTGTCTTTGCCTAGTCGTTTAGCGCCACCAAAATTCGTATTAGTGTTTTCAGCAGAGAAAGAAACAACTTTTCCGTCAGTTTGGCATCTTCTAAAACCCTCATAATGTGGTCTGTCATTATTTCATAACTTTAGTCAGGCAGGTTGGTAAGATCAAGGATTTTTATTTTTACCTCCTCTTTAGGAACGAAATACCTTGCAAGTACGTAATTCACAATCTTCAAATCTTTATGATTTGATGCATCAACCATAACTTTACTAAATTTTGCAGCCAGTGTGTGCAGCCAGTGCAGAACGAGGCAGCCGCCGATCTTCTCGAGGAGGGAGGAATCACGTTCCCCAAGTGAAAAAGATGTCACACGCAAAGCAAAAAATGCAGACGAAAAGTGAACGTTACAACAGAAAAGTCAGTTCTGTGTTTGCAGTCCGTAGTGTGCACGAGCAAGGGCTGGCAGCGAGTGTAGCGGCCGATAACGTAGTCGTGTGCGTACTAGTTGGTCGGCAACACCCGGACAGTTTCTCCTGGAAAGAATGGTAGTAACTTTGATGGAGAGGTAAAGGCAATAGATAGGGACCTGGAAAAAATGATAAAGTTTGAAAATAGGTAAGTAGTTATAATTAATGATACTCATAGGCAGCTATAGAGGCAAAAGTGAAAAAAATTGGAGGCAACAACAAGATTAAAATCTGTAAACTCAAGATCCTAAAATTAATGAAGACAGGAATCACGGTTGTTTTGCAATGGGTTACCGCCCACTGTGGTATCATCGAGAATGAAAAAGCAGACTTCTAGCAAAGATGGAATCAAGAAAGAACAAACTGTGTAACATTTGTGTTGTATTGTGCAATAAAATCAAATCTCAAATCAGCACACCTCAGCAAAGTAAAGTAAAGGTGGCAGGAGGAGTCAAGAATTAAAAGCTAGGCGGCCTACGCAAACAACAAGGGAAATGGAACACTATAACTGAATCCCTCGATTGGACCCCCCATATCAACCGAATTGCTTCCAGGCTACTAAGCGGCTGCTTCATGCTCCGTAAACTTAAAATCATCGCCAGCGAATCATCCCTTCTTTTAGTTTATCATGCATTTATTCATTCAATCATCTCATATGGTATACTTTTTTGGGGCTCGTCTGTCCATGCTCAACGAATATTTATCATTCAAAAAAGAGCTGCAAGAATAATCGCTGGTCTCTCTAGGCGGACATCTTGCAGGACATACTTTCCCAAATTACGTATTCTTACCCTAACTTCAACTCTAATTCAAACAGCTGCAACTTTTGTCCATTCCAACCCTGAGCTTTTCCCCACCAATTTGACCAATCACAGTCACAACACAAGAAATGTAGCCAATATTTTCATCCCGTCGTTTGGACATTCATTTTATAAAAGTAGTCCACAGTTCCTTTGCCGCATTCTCTACAATAATCTCCCACATGATATCAAAAATTCCAAATCATTCAAGTTTGACCTTAAGAAGTATTTGCTAGAAAAATCTTTTTATTCTCTAGACGAATTCCTAAATCCCTCCACTTAGAGTTTTACCATATTGAAATTTATAATTGTTATTGTATTCTTTTGAATTTGTATTTGTTATCTGTTAATTGTTATTTGTCATCTGTTATTTGTTATTTGTGAAATGTAACGGTTAGACATATGTATGTATATCCGATATGTGTACCATGTACATGTCCATGGATTCAATAAATAAATAAATAAATAAATAGATATTGTGTCCGCAGCCCATTCAATTTTGTTTTCATCTCATCAGCTGTTGTTCCTGGCCTCAGAATTTGAATTTGAGACGCTATGGTCTCCAGAGCTTGCTGGCGCTCGTATCTATAAAAAAGTAGATACCAAACAATTACGATTTTGTTATTTTATAAAAAGGAACATGTACGCCTAAGGACAATAGGTCTAGCCTATTGCCTATGCATAGGATGCCTAATGAAAATTGTGTTAAAACCTGAACTGAATCGTTATGTAGGCCTACTCAAATGTAAATTTTAAGCTTTATCTTAGCTACTAAATAAATGCCCAGCACTTGGGCCACCACAGTGGACTCCGGCTGGCGCTAGGTGCATTTCGGACGAGCCCCGTCCTCAGCCTGTATGCTGAGGCAGGAATGACCTCCCTCGCAGAAAGACAGAATTACTTGTTGGGCAGATAAGTATTGAAAATCCGGGCAATGCGTAACTACCCATCTCACGACGCTCTTTTTGATCAAAGATTTGTCCGTCACTTCGATACCAAACCATTGGCGACCCTTCCAGTCGGGTTACATTGTATAGACATATTTTTAGAATTTTAAATTTTGTTGTACCCAATCTATTGAGTTTCGTATTGAGCCGAAACCCTCCATGGCTACTTCCGGAACCTGATTTTCGTTTCGACCTTTGCCGATATAAAAAGTCCTCCATATCAGATGTCATTTTCCAAAGTAGTTTTCAAGCTATTTGTCACAAATACCGAACCTTAAATTTCTTTTTCACTGATGGATCTAAAACTGGCTCATAGGTTGGTTGCGCTTACAATTGTGGCGGCAGGAGTGTTGGTTTCAGACTTCATGACATGTGTTCTGTTTTTACTGCTGAACTGTATGCCATACGAGAAGCTTTGAAATATAATATGAAACAAAGATGTGGAAGCTTCATGGTATTGTTCAGATAGTTTAAGTGCACTTCAGGCACTCCACGTAATGTTCTCTACCCACCATTTAGTAATTGACATTCAGTTCTTCTTGGAGAAACTTGATGCGAGAAGCTACAAAATCATGTTCTGCTGGGTGGCTGGTCATGAAGGTATCTTATGCAACGACCAGGCTGACTTGGCAACCAAGGCTGCAACGCAAATAGCTTCTACTGATTTTATCCTCGTACCTGTTCCTTATGTCCACAGTGGGTTCAAGAACCATATGTTGAAATTTGGAAGCTAGCGGTTCAGCTGAGCTCGTTTAACCGGTTCCCACTCGAACTCCGTAGTTAAGCAAAGTCGGGCGTGGTCATTGGTAGAGTGGGTGACCACTCTGTCCTGAAACTCACGTATACCGCTGGTTAGAGCAGATGGAGGGTTCGAAAGCTAGTGTAACGGCTTCGTTCTCCTCGACGTCTGCTCGGCAGTTCGGGTTAGTGGAGGAACCTATATGACTGTCAAAGTTACAATGTCCTTTCGGATGATACGTTAAGCCGTTGGTCCCCTTGGTACTTTTCGAAAGGAGTAGGCTACGTGCCGGTACCGAGTTTCCCCTCCTCCCTTCTGTTCATACTTCATCCTCATCTATCATCACTCATCGTCTCGATAAGCCAATGTGCATAAATATGAGACGTTAAGCAATATCCAATCAATCAATCAATTGAAATTAGGTCAGGATTGTTGGTATGCTTTGCTGAATAATATGCTGCGGCGTGTGATGCCCTGTCTTTCACTGAAGGTGCGACACCCTTCTTACATTCTTTTTCGTCAGGAGGAGGTTGTTTGGCGCGAGTAAGAATAGGGCACACACATATCACCCATGCCTACCATTTTACCAGAGATAAGATTGCTCCGATTTGCTACACGTGTGATGTGCTGCTATCCGTTCATCATTGTTGACTGACTGCTCTAAGTTTGATGGTTTGAGACTCCAACTGAATTTAAATCTATCATATGAAAAACTTTCCTTTTGTCTTGTGAAAACTGTGAAAAACTTATCACATTTCTTAAAACGTGGGTTCGGGTTAAGGGGAGGGCGCCAGGAGTTCGTTCTAGCCCTGTGAAAGGAAAGGGCGGGAACTTTTACCTCTTTTCCTAGGCGTGATCGGTACCAGTTACTAATAATACAACTGAAAGTAAACAATGATTATAACACAACGAGGTATATTTTCCGTCTCGTGCCAAACCAATTACACACACATTGATAACAACAAGTTCGAAAGTCCAAGTCAACGTAAATAAATGAATACTGAAAATCCTTCTTTAGTCAGTCCACTGATCGATTGATCATTATGATTTTAAGATCTTGAGGTATTATTGGATGAGCGAAGCAAAGACTTCAATTTCACTGACCCCCAAAAAAATTGTTTTTCTGTCTGTTTGTTAGTTCTCTACCAGGCAAACGGCATATCCGATCTTGATGAAAATTGGAGGGGACGGATATCATATAAGAGGTGAAGACCCTCCCATTTGTGATGATTGTGGCGAAGTTTTAGCTACAAAACACTTTTTAGAAACCTGTACAAAATAAAGTACGGTAGTGATAGAAAAGATTTTAAATTAAAACCTTCCCTCAAAGAAATTTTATCAGACAACTCCACGACAAGCGATAACGTTATTAATTTCTGACGTAAAGTAAACCTTTTAAATTCAATTTGAAATGCGTATTTATTTAGCAATCAGAAAATTCGATGGACACTGATAACTTTACTGTTTTGTGCCCTAAAACCCCAATAACAAACTCCATTCCATTTACAGCGTCTGCAATGCAGAACTGTTTGCAATTCTACAAAGCCTCCTGTTTGCCCTGGATGAGATGGACTCCAAATTCTTAGTGTGCACGGACTCTTTAAGTTCCCTAAAGGCTCTATTTGCCAAATTTGCACTACACACCCATTAATTAGGAAAATACACCCCATGTTGTCCAAACTTGCTGCAATACAAAAATCAATAGTTTTTTGTTGTGTGCCTGGTCATTCTGGTATTTTAGGAAATGATCTCGCCGACCAAAGTGCCAAAGAAGCTGGTAACCCTAATAACTAACTAACTAACTAACTAGCTTTGACTATAGTTTTATTCGTGCTCTTGGTAGACACGTCTTCAGGGTGAAGTTGTGTGCCTCATGCAAGACTTCATGTACTCATAGAAGAGAATAGATCTACAATCCACTACGATACCAATACAACAACAAAATTAAATTAATTTGTTTATAAAACACCGATACGAACTTTAAGTACACACATACCGGAATGAAACAATTATGATGGCGACTATGATCAAGATTTTATTATACTCTTCCTGTCGCTAGAAACCGTAGTGTAGCAACCAATCGTTCAGTAGCACTTATGCTACTCCTCATGTGCGTATCCTAACGTTCGATAAGTGGCCTCACTAATTCGAACTACTCATCGAAATGTGCGTTATTCATACGTTAATAATTTTTGAAATCTTCGGGTGCAAAAGCTCTTAGCTCATTTACTAGAACCATATGTGAATGAAAATTACGGGTTTGCAACCATGTTTTGACCATATTTTACGTTACCATCTACAAGTTCTTGTACTGAGCTCCTTGATTCTTGTTTGGTATGGCAACGCGATTAATGGGATGAAAACGATGTGGCGTTCATATACTCCCGGTTACAAGGTGTTTCTGGACACTTAATCCTACATCCTTGTGCAATGTGATGTTTCAGGTGCTTGTTGAGTGGACCTCGATATTCAAATCGCTTTTTGCATTTTTCCACTGTGCACGTAAGTGAGTCTGATACAACTTGAGGCGGCAATTAACCAACATCTTTGGAACCTGCACAAACACAGATTTAGAGCTACACATTGGATTTTCAGAACTACACAAAATGTTTCGTGCATACATCGAAGATGGTAAAGTTGTGAACTGAAAGCTTCCTTTTATAATAATATACGGATATTTCACCATTTGGTGTTGTTAGAGTCTGATACAACTTGAGGCGGCAATTAACCAACATCTTTGGAACCTGCACAAACACAGATTTTGAGCTACACATTGGATTTTCAGAACTACACAAAATGTTTCGTGCATACATCGAAGATGGTAAAGTTGTGAACTGAAAGCTTCCTTTATATATAATATACGGATATTTCACCATTTGGTGTTGTTAGAGTCTGATACAACTTGAGGCGGCAATTAACCAACATCTTTGGAACCTGCACAAACACAGATTTAGAGCTACACATTGGATTTTCAGAACTACACAAAATGTTTCGTGCATACATCGAAGATGGTAAAGTTGTGAACTGAAAGCTTCCTTTTATAATAATTTACGGATATTTTTCCATTTGGTGTTGTTAGAGTCTGATACAACTTGAGGCGGCAATTAACCAACATCTTTGGAACCTGCACAAACACAGATTTAGAGCTACACATTGGATTTTCAGAACTACACAAAATGTTTCGTGCATACATCGAAGATGGTAAAGTTGTGAACTGAAAGCTTCCTTTTATAATAATTTACGGATATTTTTCCATTTGGTGTTGTTAGAGTCTGATACAACTTGAGGCGGCAATTAACCAACATCTTTGGAACCTGCACAAACACAGATTTAGAGCTACACATTGGATTTTCAGAACTACACAAAATGTTTCGTGCATACATCGAAGATGGTAAAGTTGTGAACTGAAAGCTTCCTTTTATAATAATGTACGGATATTTCACCATTTGGTGTTGTAAGAATTGCTTGTAGGTCATAGCAACACACAACTATACTATCATTTCCCAGACTATTTGCCTCCTCAACATCCTTCCTTTTTTCCTCTCTAGCCAATTGTTTGCTGTTGATAATGGAAATCGTCCCACTCGCAGATTTCCCACTAGCTGAATTGTGTTTTTTTACATCTTCAGAATATGATGCGGAGTCTGTTGATGTACTTGGGACCTCCACCTTATGTATGCCGTCATGGCAGCATTTCAGCTAACATTTGAGGTTTCTGCATAACATCGGCAAGTATTTACTGCTTGTCATTGTGTACTGTATTTATGTAGTAACCAGTGGCGGTTCTAGCCCTGTACATTAGGTGTGCACAGGTGAAGTTTAGCCGCGACGAGGGGGAGTGGTACAGCTGGGGTCCCCAGCCGCCGGAGGCTTTTCGCCGAAGGCTTTTGGATTCACATTTATATAATCTATGTCATTTTTTATCAGATGTAGATCTGTTTGGAGATCTACTCTGTTCACTTTAAACATATCGGCTACCTCTACATGCAAGAACATCCAATGTTGAAGAAGGGGACATAGTTTTGGTAAAACAAAACAAAACCAATAAACTTTCAACTTCCTTTCATCCTACTCCACACCATGTCATTCTAAAAAATGGCAATCAAGTTACTGTTCAAACTCCCGGAGGGGCGCAGTTTACCCAAAACACGTCCTTTGTAAAGAAATATAGTCTAAGGACACCAACCTCTCCTAAAATTGATAATGAAGAGAAAAGTAGAGATGATTCAGATCAGTATCAACAGTGTTCTGAGCTTGCAGCTTCCTCCACACCTGGGCTGACAGCAGACGAGTCGAGCCAGTGCCAGACGACTGGTGTTCCCTGGGGAGGTACATGTCTTACACCCGTAAGACCTCACCCAAGACCTCATCGAGATCGAAAACAGCCTTTACGTTATCCTGAATAAATTAATGTTGTATGTATTGTATTGTATTCACCTGTATATATTTTGTTTAAAAGAAGAGAGAGATGTAGTGTTTATCCAAGTGGCAGTGAGTTAACAATAAGGAGAACAGTTGACTGTGATCTAATGGACGGACCGGAGACAGAGGTTGTATGAAGTGTGAAGTATTTATAAAAAAAGGGTTTACTTAAATGTGTTTATATTATAAATACCCGGGATTACGCATTGTCCTGATGCCCCTCGTTGTCGTCATTGTCATCATTTTCAAGAAATTCCATGTCTGTGTAGTGGTCAGCTTCTTTATTATCCAGGAATTCTGCGTAAGCCTGATGTCCCTGTCCATATCTATTCCACCTAGTTGGCTCATCTTGAATGAGCATGTGCTCTGGTACACCCAGGGCTTGTTGGGCATTCCTAAGATATTTGCAAGCTTTTGCAGTGTTTGAAATGCCCATCAAGCTGCCTGAAAATGCCCGTTAGATTTGTGAACTCCTTCATGTTCATCAAACCATCCTTGACCACTAACTGCAAGGTGTGAGCGAGGCAAAGAATACTCTTCGAACGAACCTGTAAATTGAAACAAAAATAAATATCAGTAAATTGTCTGCTTTGAAATAAAAATACTTCTCTATGCCTATGATTTGTAGAGTAAGCCTTACTAACCGATTAAGAAGTTATTAAAAAGAAGGTAGGCCTAGGGATATGTCCTCAGCCTACTGATAATTAGGCCTGGGGCCTACAAATCTATCTGACTTGTCGAACTTACCACCTTTGAAATATGCCCGGACAGTAGTAAATCGTAAAATATACAAAGAAAATAAGGTCCAGCTAAAAAATGTCGGCAAAACACAAGAAATATTAAATAAAAAAATTTAATTTATTTATTTATTTCAAAAAGCTGAAAAACAAACTTAAATTTAAGAGCAAGGGTTAAAATGGATCAATCTACAAAATATGACAATTGTAAATCAGTTTCCATTTAGATTATATATTGAAATATTTTACCGCCACTGTCACTGTCGCACGATGTGGATAAAGTTACACTCTCATTACTGGAAAAAATTAACACTCGTAGGTAACTCACTTGTGCTCGGCCTTGTAATAAAAAAATAAAAATTTACTTCTGCGACATAAAAGCTTGCAATTAATTATAATTGTATTTATTAGGCAACATCACAATTGCATACTTTTAAGTATCAACTAAATTATATATAAATAAACAACGATATACAAATAAACGAAGACCGGAATTGCAAAACGAACACAACTTCAATGCGATGCAACCACATGCCACACTGCCCACTGACTGACTGAAAAATAACATTTACAAAAGAACAGCCATACACTCCCTGAATAAATGCCTGTGTCCCATCACGCAGGCGCTGGCTAGCCGACTACTTTCTGAAAGGGATGAGCCGTAACAAAAGACAGAGCGGTTCTGCCCGTACGGTTCTATGTAAGTGTGACAAAATACTTTCAATATGAGTTAGTTACTACTTGGCATAGTACGTTGTTCAAATGCAAATATTAATGTTGTAGTTTTGAGTTTTTCGTGAAAATGGTTGTACATTTTAAATAGTTGTAAAATATAGTTTTATTGGATTTTCATTTCAAGGAGCAAGATCCCGGCAGTTGGATGCGCGTTTCCACTGGAGCGTGGAAAAGCGTGGAAAATTTGGCAATACTGCAGGAAAGGAAACAAAACCATCAGGAAGCCCTTAACCAAGTCTTTGTTCTGCCGAATACTCTTGTAGACGACCATGGACGGAGCAATGTCACCGGCTGCAGAGAAAATGCAGAGAACAATGATTTGTTCTTTCTCTTTGGCGAGTGCAACTACCAACGGAGTTGAAACACATAAAGACATATACCTTCCAGTCTTGACATGAAAAAGGAAGCCCGACTCGTCGCTATAAAAAATGCGCTCGGGAGAAACGAGGATGTTCAAAGCGTTAACCTTGGAGCGACGGTTTCTCAGACCTCCGAACCATCTCTCCAAGCTTTCTTTTGACACTGCAGCACGACCTTTGCTTACATTTTCTGCCACCCTATGTCTTAGCTCGCGATGCCTTTTTTTAAACCCATCAATGCATGATCTCCCGGGGCGTTTCTTTGAAAATGGTGTCACCTTGCCATCCTATTCAACAAATTGCTTCAACAGAATTGCACAAGTCAATCATTTTCATGGGGAAGCCCCGTTTGTCCATTTGATCAATGTGTTCGATCAACCTACTTTCCTCAATGGGACTGAGTATTGTTTCCCCCCAATTTGCAGCTAATTGGGGTTCGGGTTCATCTGCTTGTCAAAAAAGGTCGACCTTGGCACATTGTACATGGTACAGGCCCTTTCAATCGAAGTGCCTGCTTCAATTGCAGCCATCATATGGGACCGGACCGGACATATTGCAGTGATTGGAAAACAAACTGTAGACAATAAAATTCAGATCCTACTCTTCAGAAAACAAAACGTCTAAAATATACTTTTTCACAAACATAGGGAAATGTAGCCCCACTCGTAAATTTGAAGGTGGCAATGCTCTTGTTGTCAATAAGGGTTGGGCGCAATGATGTGATGCGAGCAGCTTAGTTGGTTTGTGCATTATGTGACGTAAGTTAAATGCTAAGCAAGTGTCTGTAAGGAAAGTACTCGGTTTTGACGGTTTTAGTAAATCCTCATTCAAGTCGACACAAATACATGTTTCTGATTTTATATATCGTTTTGTGAGTAAGGTCAAGAGAGTAAGTCTCTTAATCACTTAACTCTTACTTACTTAGCTTAGCTTAGCTTAATCGAATAGGCCATTAGTTACGTTTTTTTTTTTTTTTTATATAATTGTCTTTCCTGTGAATTTTTTTGTTTAGCGGTGTTTTGTACCGATTTATAGTACCCAAACGAAAAAGTTTGCAGGAAAAACAATTGTTAAAAAAAACTTTTCTCTCAAGTCAGCCTCTTGAAAACCAGTTGAAAAATAATGTCACAAAAACACAACTACCTACATTGAATGGTGTGCTTGGGCGAATTGAAGTTTGAAATTGAAAATAAAAATATGAAAATGAAAAATTGAAAATATTTGCCGTGTGCCCGATCAGAAAAAAAAATAGTTTTGATTTTCTAATAGAGCCAGGTTTCAAAGCCATTCACTATACTATTTTGACTTGTAGCATATTTGGGGAAATAGAAAAACGCGGTTGAATAGCCTTAACAAATAAAAAAAGTAGCCCGAGCTTGGCAAACAGTCTTAACTCTTAGGGTTTCACTTTTTATTGACCCTTAAAGAGTATCAATTTTGTAAACAGCTGACGGACTGACACACCCTGAGCTTTGCTGCTGTTCTACAAAGATGATGTATACGAATTGTTTAGTATTGCTTCAACAATAGCTTGACCAATGTATAGGTGGAACCAGTTAAGGTGGCGGTCCCCGAGGGATCGCAGCACTGTCGTCCACGCACTATGGCCACAGGATTGGCAAAAAGTAAATAAAATAACGGTCTCTAAAACTGCTTTCGAAGAAAAACACGACTACTTTAAAGCCAAGCCTTGTCCAATACATCCTAAAAATAAATTTCATAAATTTATGAAGTGTACGAATAAAATCATGATATTTTGATGCTCCTAAACATTGACACCACATCTGGCAAGGTTGGCATTATAAACAGCTGGAACTTGGATACACGATTACCAACAAGGCAAGAAAACACTTTTGTAATCTTGATTACTTAAAATCATTATTTCGTTAAAATACAGACTCTGTGGGATGAACTACTTTAAATTCACAGCTTATAAAATGTTGATATATGTGATAATTCTGATAATATATCACGATAACATGACTAAATACGGTAGGCCCTACCTAATGTCAGTTGTGTGTAAATTGTCAACGTCGGCGTGCGTGCTCTCGCTTCACCTTGACGGCCGCCAGCTTATCTGGTTCCACCTATAGAATAATGTGACTCTTCGTCAAAATCTACAGCCGAAAACAATTGCGGGTTATCTTTAAAAATCTGTTCGTTCACCATACACATTTTTTCGCACTGAAGAAAAATAATCAAATTATTGTTTTTTTTTCAAGACGTCCTTTGGAACGAAACACTTTTTCAGCAATGGAGCAAAGTTTGACAGCATCCCTGGATGGGATAATTAAACCATCTTTCACGTCTTTAGCTCGAATCAACCCCTTCTTCATGTATCCGGCATTAGAGCACAGGCATTCGATACAAGAAACACATTTTAATTTTTTACTACATGCACGTATTACGTTTCCCGATATATATTCCACAACACTCTACGAAAACAAGCTGAGGGAAGCGTATTCGGGTGTGTATTCATGATCAAAATTCTGGCTAACTGCCATTACTTGTCCATCCAGGTTTGTGCCGATACCTTCTACAGTCAATACGCTTACATCATTGGCTGCACAATTTGCACAATCTGAAGGATCAATCCTAGCCATTAAACATTTGCGGTATGCTGAACGAAACTGCAATGGTGTAGGGTTGTTATTTTATTTCCACTTCGGTTTCGAATTGATGAAAAGAATAATTCAAGATGATCTTGACTAAGTCTTCTTGTCAAAAGATAGCGTAAAGGAGGATTTTCGCTCCAAACTAACTCTTCCGCTTACCCTTTGACCGACAAGAGGTCAAGGATAAACCCAAATAGTGGTGTTTTTCTATAGGAATCCCAAGCTAAGCTCCCATCATTAAGTTTGATTGATTTTAGGTAGCATATTGTCTCATCAAAACGTTTGAGGACAGTAGATTTGTTACGTTTCGAAATTGGTGACTTGGTACCAATACCCATTGGATGACATGAATTCAATAGATCAAAAGCTTGATCAATTTTTTTAATACATTCTACGGTAGCCTTACAATTTTTTAATTGGGATAGGCCCATGTCTTTACAAAATTGCATTGCATTTGCAACCGAGTTACTAAGGATTTGAGCAGCAAGAGATACCTTCATCTTCTGACGTTACCATTCAATTTGCCTGCGTTTCAATTTATTGGCTGCGTGAAGGCCTTCTTCATTTTGCAATGCTTCTAGCTCTTCAAAATAAAGCCAGCAAATTGGTTGCAAACAAACTGAATGTGGGATAGACCCCAACTCCAGTGCTCTTTGGATCAAAGTTCCGGTCATCGTCTTCCACTTCAATGGAATTAGTGTTTGCTGTAGAAAGTATTCCCCAAGGTTGTAAGGAACAGTTGGTTATAGATTCTTTGGTTATGAGACAAACACATGTGTCCAAAAGCAATATTCATACTGCATATATTGATAACAAAATGGCGTATGACTCTGAGCCCCATTCATGGCTTTTACATGTATTAGAAATATATAAAAATAGATCCAATTTATATAAAGTTTTTGAAGAATGCTACGAACACATGGAGAACAATTTTAAATTTAAAATTGCCAGAGAAAACTTTGTTTGTTTGTTGTTTGTGTTTTGTTTTTTTTTTTTTAAGCCAGCGGTTTAGCCGAGCTCGTTTAACCGGTTTCCACTCGAACAACGAAGTTAAGCAGAATCGGGCGTGGTCATGGGTAGAGTGGGTGACCGCTCTACCCTGAAACTCACGTATACCGCTGGTTAGAGCAGATGGAGGGTTCGAAAGCTAGTGTAACGGCTTCGTTCTCCTTGACGTCTGCTCGGCAGTCCGGTTAGTGGAGGAACCTATATGACTGTCAAAGTTACACCGTCCTGTCGGATGGGACGTTTAGCCGTTGGTCCCCTTGGTACTTTTCGAAAGGAGTAGGCTACGTGCCGGTACCGGGTTTCCCCTCCTCCCTGCTGTTCAAACTTCATCCTCATCTATCACCACTCATCGTCTCGATTAGCCAAAGTGCATAAATATGAGACGTTAAGCAATATTCAATCAATCGTTCAATCAATAAAGTTTTTGAAGAATGCTACAAACATATTGAGACCAATTTTAAATATAAAATTGCCAGAGATAACTTTGTCAACTGGTGAACTAAAAATTGCACGTGGAATATTTCAAGGTGACTCATTAAGCCCACTCTGGTACTGTATGGCGTTAAATCCATTATCAAACTTGTTTAATAAATCAAAATATGGATTCAAAATCAAAGTAAGTAATAATACACTATTTGTGCTGTCTCATTTAATGTACATGGATCATATCAAACTATATGCAATTACAGATGCACAACTCAAATCATCTATTACAAATCACACATTCGTTTAGCCAAGATATTCAAATGGAATTTGGATTAGAAAAGTGTAAAATATTAAGTAGCAATAAGGGCGAAGTTCAAGCTTCACATGGTGTTCAACTATCTGGTGAAATTGTTCTAGAAGGAATGGAAGAAGGTGAGTTGTATAAATACTTTGGGTTCATTCATTTGAACGTCACAGAAGCATAGACAACTTAAAGATACTTTTGTTGAGAGGGAAAGAAATACAGACATCAAATTTAAAGGAAATAATG
>JAMZAV010012311.1:0-17969 GCA_024449915.1 Sweltsa coloradensis | reverse complement strand
GTAAGACCTTCTACCGAATATGTTGTACTTCAAAAGAGTTTGCCCATTGTTGATTCAATTCCATGGCAAGATTACAATCTGATTGTTCACGTTGAGGAAAGAATGAAATATGCGTACTGGTAAAACATCAAATATTGAAAGGTATGTTTCCCGGGTATTTTCCCCAATATTTTCAATTTGTGATCGTGATAGAAATTCTATTCTAATAAACTCTTTGAAAGTCCTAAATTAATTTCTGAATCATTAAGAAAGTCATTCTTGGTACAGAGGAGTATCCTTTTGGAATTCATTTTCTTATGATATTAGGAGCCAGTTTACTAGCTGGGAATAGTACAATTTAAAAGTAAAATTTGAAGCAATGATAATGAATCGAAGAACATAGAAGAATTGATTTTTGCTGATTATTTGTGGGGCATTGTCTCTGTGTTTATGTATTTTTTAATTTTTATCTTCATATTGTCACGTTGAGGGGTTTGATTAGCCCTTTGGTATGGATGTTATTTCCCAAAAGTAACTATTGTTTTGGGGAACGCAGCTGTTATTTGTTACACAGGCTAATTTCCCCAAACGGTGACCGAGATCGATAGGTATTAAACGGGGCGATGACTTCTAGGACATGTATTGGGAGGTTTAACATGAACAAGAACATGGTTTCAACAAAAGAAGGAGCACATGTATTTAACAATCTGATAACCAAAATCTTCCCTATCAGCTGGGTGCATGCATCTTACCCGCTGAACGTGAGTTCATGTCCCTGACTTTTACGGCATTACTGTAATGAAATCATTTAGCTTACACTATTCCTTTTTGGACCCTGGTAGGTCAGTGACGATGTCTCGAACCCGGCCCCCTGGACGACTCGCCCCAGGTCTTCTTCTCTTCGCCACTTGGGTCGGCTGCCGCCTCTCGGTCTCGCCCGGACTCCTGGCACTCCTGACTCGCTCTCTTGTTGTTTTTCCCTTCAGTTCTTTATGCCCAACTGCATTTATTACCCACGTTATTAATGCCCTCGACGGAAAACACCTTTAACTCTTCCCCGGAGACAAACTTGTGTGTTTGCTGGTCAGAATGAAAACTCCCCGATCAGATCGCACATCGCCCACCATGAAGCTTCCCCTAGACTCTTCTCGACTTTCCCCTCCAGGGCTCCAGTCTGTACGTCTCTAGGGCCTAAGTCCCTTCCCCTCAACCTCGTCACCATACTCGGCAATTTTATGTTATTAAAAGGTCGCATTTTTTCTATTAAAACAAAACTTTCATGTTCCCAATAGAATTATGTAATCGCCACTCTGCACTTTCCGCCCATGTTATAATAACTTAACTTGTTTAATGAAATGTGTCTCAATCATCATCATTGTCAACAAAACGATTCCAAATCATTTGGCATAAGAAACAGACCATGTAGTACAGTAACAAGGGTAGGAACTACCCAACATGACATCTCGCACCCCCCTAGAAGATTTCGACCCGAATCTTGTACAAGATCTCCTCATATACATCACAAATACAGGAAGATTGACTCCCCTTCAGGATTAAGATTTTACTCCATATATCAGTACTGTTCTTTTAATCAACCTTTTTTCTTCAGATGCCCCTCATCATCCCCCCCTTGATGTATCTCCATTTTTCTTTCAAATTTTGACATTTCTTCAACTGACGTCTTCCTCCTCGTTTTCCGTTCCCCTTCTTCCCGCAATCAAGTCGAAAAAAATCATCATACCATACCAGAGTCATATAACTGAAAATCATAATGAAAGAAAACCCCCAAAAAACGATCCTCACGTTCAATCCAGACCAAATGCAAAAACCCACCTTCCAGGGTAATACAAGCCGGGAACCAATATAAAAGTTTGACTCAAATGGACAGTAATTCATCTTATAAACAACGCTAATTCCTGCGAATTAGACACTAAATAAATTGATCTGTAAATCCTATATTTTAATCTAACCCAAGCAATCTTAATATAAATTAAAACATAAAACAAACAGAAAAATATCATTGCTTGTGCATAAAATAAAAATAAAAATTACATATTTAAGAATTACTGTCTCAAAATTCCACGAATAAATTAATTCGGAACCCTGGTAAAGTTTCTTAACCTAAACCCTTAAACATTGATGGGGCTTCCTCCGACAATTGACGTAGCTTGCCCAGACAGTTTCCCTGGAAGCCCGCCGATGTACTGCGGGTTTAGGTACTCCCTTTCCTTAAGACTCGCAACGTCCCATCCCCCTGGACTCGCACAAGATATGAAGACAGTTCCACTAAAACAAAAATAAAAATTCGGCCAGCCACATATCTATAACACAATCACCACGCGTTTTAAATAGTAAACAAACTACATGCAAAACTGCTGACGAATGTATACACACACTTGACCGACATTAAAAAATGCAATCACAGCAACCTCGAATTCCACTGTTAGGGAAAAACTGACTGCTTAGTGCAAATTTAAACACATTCAAAAATTTTTGCCAAAATAATCCAAAAATAAAAGTAATTAATTTGATTTGATACATTTTAACAGAACTGAATTGAATTATGTTAACAAATAATAATTTGAAAACTCTATCAAGAAAATATTCAAAAAATTTTAATCAGAAAGTGAAAAACAAATCACATTTAAACACTGACAATTATCCAAAACACATTGATCTACATATTACCATAATTACCATAATTATTAAATTTTGAAACAGAAAACATCAAATTATAAATAATTTAGTGCACATGATTCACCATTTGTAAAACAGACCGAACCCACGTTCTAGGTATCGTATCACATTACACCACAGCTGTGTTCTAACTTAGCCACATCCGTAGCAAACCCCACAATCCCCGACACAGTTTCCTGACTGAAAACAGTACCCCTTGTGTTAACAAGACAAGTAGCAAACTCCCAAATGAACAAACTGACAAACTACAGTACAAAGTGTCATAACTGAACAACTCCACTGCTAACAATGAATAACGACAAAGACAGAGAATTACCTTCAAATATCGGGACCAAACCGATGCAATACAACTTCGATATATCCAAAAGAAAAACCCAAAAACATAGAGATGGCCCTTTACTTTCATTTAATCCTAAATTAAAATTATGTATACTTGTGACAGTACAAAAATAAAACCTAATTTTCCATGAGTACTCTTGTTAGCTGAAGGCTGAACTAATATTAAAGTGAAATAATCCTATACCGTAAATCTAACCATCGGGACCCCCCTTTATCATTTCAACACACAGAAACCACACCCACAAGACACCCACCAGGTAGTACTCCCTAGTGTGTACCCTACTTTGACCCTGTCTCCGCGCCCCGACTGTTAACAACGGAAATGCAAAGCGCCGACGTCACCTATATGCAGTACAATGCTCTGTAGCCGCTGCACAAAACCGGCGCACGTTCTTATAGTACATCAACGAGACCTGCTCTAGTGCGAAAAACACACGCAAAAGCATCGAACCCACGACCTTGATACAACCACAAGAGAGTAATAAAACCACTCTTGCAATACTTCCTTATTATTTGTTAGCAACACATCTTCTTAAATTTGCACCATGCAAGAATCAATAAATAGACTATCCAATCGATAAATCAATAATCAACAATACTATCACCAGCTTCCAAGCTATGAAATGACAAAGGGGACCGGGACTACCATATAAAACCCCCCGAAAACTCGGCAATACTATCGCAGTCCCTACCCCCCATATGTTTATATCCAGCATAAACAAAACAAATTATAATATAAAAAATATACTCTAGTGAGGGAACAGCAAAACACCGCCAGTCCGACGGCCAAGATGGACTTAGTCTATCAACCTCAATCATATTATTTATACCATGTATAAATAATTTTGAACCAATTCCTATCTTGATAAACAAATCAAAAGAGAACAACATAATACTATATAGCCACTTTAAATGACCATCTTAATTACAAACCACCTAATAATTGTGATAAATCTACTATCTCAAAATCAGGCCAAACATAATTATAAACATCATCTTACAAATATAAACAAAAAAACGAACACTAATCGTCGCGCTAACCTTACTGCACCCTGAGACCGGATACAGACAACCAAGTATAATCAATTGCTGACCAATACATTCTCAGGAGAAACGTATCAACGCACAAGAACAAACTCAAGCTGACCACCTAGGCGCTTGTACACTAATAGTTCTGAAAACATAACTAATATTTCAAAGTACATAAAAACATTATCGCTCTAAGAATATAGAACGCCCTAGATGTAGAATCACTAACTTATACTGTACAACACAATACATAACAATGTACAACTATCCATTTACTATTTACATGCGATGGGCGCTCCAACCGTTTACCCATTGTCATTATAATTACCCCATTAAACAATCCCCATATTATTTACAATGCCTACAACTCTTGAAAGACATCAAAAGAAATTATAAAAATTGTGTAGATATTTACACTATCACACTACCTAAACTAATGAAATCTTACAAAGTTATTATCACTTATACAAAGTAAACTTTTAAAAAACTAACTTTTTAATTATACTTATTACTATTATCATATATTATATACACCTATGATAAAAAAAACGACGGAAAATTGAGCAAACGACAGAGAATGGATCGTACATCGAAAAACCAACGAGCCAGTGGTCCTTCCACGTTTCTGAGATTGACATCCCATACTTTGGTGGAAACAATTTTGCAACATACGATCGATTCCTGTCTTTTGTCTCTCATAACATTTACATTGCACAATGTCAAGTTGCGCCGACGTCTTGAGTAAACATCGAAATGTTTATCTCAGACAGTGATGTTGTGTATGCCTCGCACTCCCGAGTCTACGCATAACCAGAAACACGCATGAGAAAGATTCATGCTGCTCCTGCGAGTGTGCCCCAGACCTGGCCGCCTTTTGGGTGTCCCCCATGGTACGGGTGTCGCCGAGACGATAGGCACGTCGGCCGCCAGAACCCAGCGCCCACCGGCCGTGCTTGTTATACAACCACAGCGGACACCCTACCTACATACATAACTATTTTTATGCATCCTCACTAAATACGTTTAAAAACGACACCTCCAGCTGTTCTACCACTAGCAATAGCATAGCCAAAACCCAGTCACACAATTTGCAAAATTAATTTCAAAGTCGACAACAAATAAACATCAAGAACTATTAACAAATTTAGACGACAAAGAATCTGATTTTTTAACAAAAATATAAAGACAAAGATAACATTGCCCTTCCCAGTATGAGACGCATAGTAACAAAAAGTAACAATCTCGACTAGTGGAATCAATTATTCCTCGCTCTCGGACGAACGCAAGCTAAGACACGGACCTTGAAACTGATACACACTAGTCAGCATTTAACGGGCGCCAGCAAGTCTGCCACGAACAAACAGTTCAACACTGCCACATCTGCTATAAAACGATTTATGTTTTACAAAACATAACCAATTATGTTTGCTATCACATACAGATACATAACACTATGAAACTAAGTTTCAAGCACATAACGACTCAATATAATCATAAAACATACTAATTATGTTTAAGGCGAACCCACTTTTTGAAAACCCACTCTAAAAACACGTCAGAAAACCCATCAAAAACCCATTTATACCTTGTATAAAAAATGCCTATCATATACAACCTAGGCCCAAATCCACCAGTCACGTTGAGAGGTTGATTAAACCCTTTGGGATGGATGTTATTTACCAAAGTAACTATTGTTTTGGGGAACGCAGCTGTTATTTGTACACAGGCTAATCTTCCCAACGGTGACCGAGACGATAGGTATAAACGGGGCGATGACTTCTAGGACATGTATTAGGAGGTTTAACATGAACAAGAACATGGTTTCAACAAAGAAGGAGCACATGTATTTACAATTGATAACCTAAACTTGCCTATCAGCTGGGGCATGCATTTACCCGACTGAACGTGAGTTCGTGTCCCCTGACTTTACTGCATTACTGTAATGAAATCATTTAGCTTACACTATTCCATTTGGACCCTGGTATGTCAGTGACGATGTCTCGAACCCGGACCCCTGGACGACTCGCCCCAGGTCTTCTCTCTTGCCACTTGGGTCGGCTGCCGCCTCTCGGGCTCGCCCTGACTCCTGGCACTCCTGACTCGCTCTCTTGTTGGTTTTTTCCTTCAGTTCTTTATGTCCAACTCCATTTATTACCCCAAAGTTATTAAATGCCCTCGACGGAAAAAAACCTTTAAATCTTCCCCGGAGACAACTTTTGTGTTTGCTGGTCAGAATGTAACTCCCCGATCAGATCGCACATCGCCCACCATGAAGCTTCCCTAGATCTTCTCGACTTTCCCCCTCCAGGGCTCCAGTCTGTACGTCTCTAGGGCCTAAGTCCCTTCCCCTAACCTCGTCACCAAATACTCGGCAATCTTATGTTATTGAAAAGGGCTGCATTCTTTTTTATTAAAACAATAACTTCATGTTCCCAATAGAATTATGTAATCGCCACTCTGCACATTCCGACCATGTTATAATAACTTAACTTGTTAATGAAATGGTCTCAATCATCATTTATTGTCAACAAACGATTCCAAATCACTTTGGGATAAGAAACAGACCAGTAGTACCAGTAACAAGGGTAGGAACTACCCCAAACATGACAATATGTTCTTATTTATGATTTTGCTGTTCTCTTTGTTTGTTCATTATTGCTTTGATTTTGATGTATTCAATGTATTTTCCATTGATATTTTTCTGCCTAGATTGTCTGGTTGCCGCCCACTGGTGGAACTTGCAACTTGAGTTAGGTGTCCTGTATCATTGCTGTGATCAGTTTTTGACTTGAACAATTTTAAATAATTATATATCTGATATAATTATATATTAGAGTCAAGATCTTTTGCACTAAATTGTTATCAAGATTTGAACACAAGAATGATGGTTGAACACAAGAATGAAGATTCGCGTTCGGTGGTTTCTTCCGCGAAAGATTGATTACTCCCTGATTTGCTGTTCCTGTTTTTTGGCAAACCTCATATTCGTTTGAGTGGGATCGTCTAATAAATCAGTTTTTTTCTTTTCGTTTTTCTTTTTTAATCTTTTTTTTTCTTTTTCTTTCTCTTTTTCTTTCTTTTTTTCCTCTTCCCCCCCTTTCTTTTCTTTTCTTTTCATTCTACACCCTATTTTATATTTGATTTATTCATTAAATGCATATAATATATATATATATATTTTTTTATTTGTTACCAAAATTGTTGTGTTTTAAATAATGCATTGTTGTTTGTTATGCTACTATTTCAAATATCTACGAAAATGTAGTTTTATTGTTGTTTCTGCATCTATGTAATTAGATTTATTTAGTTGTCCTCCTTTGTAAATCAGTTTTTATAACTGAATAGGATAGACCCTTAAATAAATAAATAAAAAAATAAATAAATAAATAGTCAGATGGTGGACGAACGAGAAGAACCACGTGCACGACCGTTGTGGATGGAGAAGCCGGTGACTTCTTCTGGGACTCAGTTTAGCTGGTTTGAATCTCAATAACTGTTGCCAACAGTACTCAAGAAGGAGATACATTTTGGGGGATATGCATATATTTGTTCTAATCGTCATCCGTAAAGCAAGATCAAGTGATCGTGAAAGAGACGATTATATCTATTTTTTCAAGCAAAGATTACAATATAGTGGTTTTCCCAAACAAAAGAATGCACATAGTTCAAATTCTTTTTCCCCACATAACAACTTTGTCAACTCTATTCACGCAAGCTCAGCGTGGATCTTGCACACGGAGGAACTCTGTGATCTAGCACAGATATTTTTTACTTGTGTTAGTAAAAGATATTCCTTTTTCATACACAGTCGACATTCCTGTTGCCGCGCAATCATACCACCCACACCACTAGGCATCTGTATTCTATAGTTTGGAGCTAGTTTATGAAAATGTATATCAAAACCAATATCATTGTACACTTTTACCAACAATCTAATGTCCTGGACTGGACAATAAACCCGCATTCTTCACACTCGTCTTCTCCGGCTGTGCAACTGTCAGGGCCTATGAGAGGTTGTATATGTGAGAAGTTCTATCATATGCCTCTTATAGGCCTTGACAGTGGTACAGTATTCTCAACTAAGTGGGTCGTCTCATCTACTGATGTGGTAGAGTTGGCACTACTGCGCTCCGAAGAACTCCACTCAAGCAGCATCAGAGATCATCAAGCCCACAGCTGTGAACGACTATAAGACACGTAAAGCTTCGCAGTAGATACGATCCATTTGATTTAGGCCGTCTTTCCTAAAACATGGAAATAAAGTAAATGCAAACCTGTCGAAAGATTTGGAAATAGGTATTTCTGATTATGTTCAAAATTTACAAACGGTCTACATCGAATATATTCTGCTAAAATGAGATTCATGGCCTTGTGTGGTTTGTGGCCCAACGACTTTTTTTTAATTATAATGTCTAAACATTATTTACATCTTGCTTACTTGAATGGTAAAGCTTTCCTATTTAAACGAGGCCTTATAGGCCTGTGATATTAAAATTGCTGTTCTAAGTTTCTGTCGTTTTCCTTCTTGTTAGCCGTTGACTTCTGATTGTCATTGTTTTGACTTACTTGGTTTATAAAATATTACTTACATTTCATTTGCCTGACGTCGGTTTTGAACCTCGTCCCTGGTCCTTCAGTTCTCAGACCTGCGTCTTTACCTAGGAGCTACCGAAGCCGGGATGGATGTATGAATCATGTTGGCAGGAATGATGATTTTGTCACACTAGTCACACATCTACAACCCGGCTCAATATCATCACTGAGGATCTTGCCAGGAGAAGACTACGTGCTATAAGAAATATAGTAGGAAGCGTTGGGAGTGGCTTTTATATGAAAATGAAGGTAAAATTTTTGTTGCCTAGTCTAAGTTGTTATCTATGTCATTGAATGTTACTCGCAAATTGCTAATAATATGTTTAATTTGAAATGTTTTCTTCACTCAGTTATGCTGGTAACAATGGAGTCTCCTGGAGTTTGGTGAAGTAAGTGTCCATCTACCGTCACAGTGGTTTAAATCCTTTGACAAGGTTGACCCTCACTATATCAGATTTCACTTCCCGTCATCTAGGATAATTCCACGAGGAGTTGACAACATGCCAGGAAGATGTACCTACGTAGGTCGCCAACAGCCATTGCATCTGCACTCAGAAACTGTCGGGGGATATAAGTGGTTCTATGTGAGTGATGCTGTCATAGACACCTTGTATCTCCTGATAGTTGTTCAGTGTTGTCATCTCTCACCTTTACGAGGAGCAGAGGCGTAACTAGCGCTTGATTTTTGGGGGCGACAATTTTTGTAAAGTCAAAATATTAATTCGCACTAATTGTGAAAGAAGTATTTGGGTATAGTCAGTAATATAATCGAAAAATAATTTAGGATATGCGCTCTTTACCAGTTAATGTACATGATTGATTGTGTACAATGGGATGGTTCGGGAAAGTTACCTATCAATCTTTCAATTCTTAAAATTGGACTGAAGTAAGCATTTATCGATTTTCATTTTGTAAAACCTTCTAAAAGATGTACAGTAAAATGGCAAAATATTCATATAAATAATATCTAAAAAAAAGTTTATCATTATCAACCAAAAACTGTGCACCCCTTGCCCCTCGCCACCTGCTAGGGTATTGAATTTAACAATAGGTGAGCTTTAGATCTATATGGAACCTTCAATCAGTAACGATGTGAGTTCAAGAAGAAGTGTGTTCTTTAGTGTAAATGTTTAACAGTCGCCAAACCTTATCTCGATTGTTATTATTTTTTTTTACTTAATTTTTACTAGGGCTAGAACATCGGCGTACCGGAATGGGTTTTGTAATCGATTTGTTTCGTTGTGAAATCTTCTACCAAATGATTTAAAAAAGTGACAGATGATACAACACAAGTATTAAGAAATATTTTAATAAGCATTATTCTTGACTTTTTTCGTTGATGTGGAAGTGTTTTTTTAATATGTTTTATTAATATTATGTTGTGTTTATTTGATATGTATAATTTTATCATAATACGACGTGCTTTTGTAATGTGGGGATATTATGTAACAAGGGATACAGGTTCGAAAGTACTACGGGGCAAATGCTTTTTCTGTTGATCTTGCATTCAAATACTTTCTTTTTATAAAATGGCATGTTGAGTCTGTTAAAATAATAAAAAACAAATGAATGCAAAATATTTATTAAAATTTTTTTTTTAAAATTAACTAAAACTTAAAAGATACCAATGGATGCTTCTTCACGTTTGTTGTTGTTTGTTTTTCATATACTATGAATATAAATTAAGTTTGATTATTTCATTGGGAGTAGTTGTGTAATTTGTTAAGAAGGAACACATATATTGAATACATACATTTGCCTGGCGTGGGATTTGAACCCGCGCCCCATGGTTCTTCACTGCTCAGACTTCGTCTTTACCTAGTGAGCTACCGAGGCCGTGACGGACTTTGGTGAAGTTTGTAAGACTCATGTTGGCAGTACTTTTGATTTTGTCACATTTGTCTTACAACTGCTCCCGAGTTCAATATCATCAGTGAGGATCTTGCCAGGAGGAGTAGACTACGTGCTACGAGAAAGAGGGAGAGAACTATTTTTTTAGGTGAAACACAATTATGTTATACAAATACAATTGCCACAAGGACACAGAATAAAATGACGTTCATTGATTAACAAAAATTAAAAAAGGAGGTTTAAAATGTCAATACAAATAAAGAAATGAGAATGAAAAAATATAATAAAAATTAAATGTTTTGATCATAATGCCGGTGAGTCTTAAGAATAGAAATGAACCTTTTAATTCCACCATCGAAAACGTCTTGTATGAGTGTTCTGCATAATTTAAAAGTATTGCAAAATCAACAAACTTTGGGATTGTCCCCCGTGCACCAACAATTAATACGATGACATCTATTGGGTTCGCATGGTATTTGTTCTGCAATACTATGTACATATATATTATTGGATGAGCGAAGCGAAGACTTTAATTTCACTGACCTCTCCAAAAAAAATTGCTCAGGTGTTTTTTTTTTTTTTTTTTTTTTTTGTCTGTTTGCTCTCTATTAGGCAAGCGACATATCTTGATGAAAATTGAAGGGGACCTTCGAAATCTCAAACTTATACATGCCACGTTTTTTAAGTACAATCGAAGAAATATATCTTATAAAAATCGTACTTTTACGATTTTTTACGATTTGTCTAGTGCGATATTTTCGTGACATTTGGGCCGATTCTTACCAAACGGGTAGGGCTAGAACCTTCATATTTCACATGGACATTAAGGTAATGGTAATGTATTGCTTTTTGAAAGAAAAGTTGAAAAAATTAGCCACAATCTATATAAATAAAGGTGTTATTAAAAGTTTTTTTGAAGTTTATAACAACAATTAAAATGACCAAATGGAAACTTGACAACAATCACCTACACCGACAGTGTTGGCTCGGGCGCTCGACTCTGATTCGGGAGGTCCCGGGTTCGAATCCCGTCGAGACCGGCAATCCTGACTGAAGGTTTTTTCCGAGGTTTTCCTCAGTCGTAGAATGCAAGGGATTGAGTCCTCTTAAACAGCCCTCGGACATCCCGTCACAACTTCCTATCCGCTCATACCTAGTTCACCTGAAGAGGCGCTAACTGCACCCTATATACAGGTTTCCCACGATAAAAAAAAAAAATCACCTACAATGCGTTCAACAAGCACTTGATAAATAAAGAGATTCCACGAAAACTAAAAAGTTACAAAAAACCTCATCCACCAACGCGACTGAAAAAAGCGTTTGCGAAGCTTCCTAGTAATAAATACAGTAGCTCTGGGAATGGCCAACACATGGTTAAGGAGACCTGTGCTGCCAAGTCTAAGTTGTTGTTAGTTAGTAAATCTTACTGGCAATTTTCTATTAATATGTGAAAATGTTTTATGTTTCAGACACTCCCACTCAGTAATGCTGTAACAATGGAGTCTCCTGGAGTTTGTGTGTAGTTAGTGTCTTTCTAGTGTCACAGTGGTTTGATTTCTGTGACTAGCGCGACACTAACTACACCAGGTTTCACTTCTCATCACTGAGGTTCATTCTACGAGGAGAAGACTACGTGCTTCAAGAGATCAATATATACAGTAGCGTTGCGAGTGGCCATATATGATATTGAAGGTAAAGTTTGTATTGCTAGTCTAAGTTGTTATCTATATAATTAAATCTTATATGTGAAATGTTTCATGTTTCAGATACTCCCACTCAGTAATGCTGGTAACAATGGAGTCTCCTGGAGTTTGGTGTAGTTAGTGTCTGTCTAGTGTCCCAGTGGTTTGATATCTGTGACTAGCGCGACACTAACTACACTAGGTCTTACTTCTCATCACTGAGGTTCATTCTACGAGGAGAAGACTACGTGCTAGAGAAAAGATTGCTTTAATACTAGATCATCAGAAGAGGTAATTTTATCCTTGTATTTATATTGGTCATCTTTCGATAAGCTTTATTTTATTACTTAATAGGTACCAGTAGAAAACCAACGCCAACACTATCCAGACTGTGTTCACTATGGGAAGTGAACCTTGTCGCATACGAAGCTATAACAGTCATTTCCGTCTGTTTTAGTTCTCAATAATCTCTAATAGTTATGCATTTTCACTAAACACAAGTCGTCGGTTTATTCGTCAAATGTTGGACCTTTAAAATGAACCCATCCAGATAATTACGTATAACTCCTGTACTTGTGGTGGTTTGCAGTATGTTTGTCTTGTAAAACACTCAAGTGCAGGTGTTATGCGTGATTAGATCTCAGCAGAATCTTGAAAAAGACTCGTTGGATCAGCCTCGCTGCGTCAGGAAGAATAGTCTTGGGTTGTGAGACTCTTATTACTTGTAATATTTTACCAATTAAGAAGTGTTTTTTTTTTCGCCCATTCTTTTATCTTTTGTTTTCAAAAACATGTTTGAAATGATGATGATGATGATGATGATGATGAGTGATGATGATGAAAATGTAGCTGTTGCCAGTTTCCTTTGTATTTTCCACTGATGGTGCAATATATTTTATTTTCAGGGCCATCAGATCTCTCTGCGATCTGGTTCTGTTTAGCTTCTGGACTAGGTCGGCTTGGCAGTGATTCTTGTTGTCAGTTGGCCTATTTCATGGGATACACTTAATTTCTTCTCAACTTTGATTGAAACAGATGGTAGACGGAGGAGAATAATCATTTGGTCGGATTCGGGAAAGGAGAATGGGACATCATTATCTGGGATTTAGCAACGCTTGAGTCAGTCTTATACTACAAGTGAATCGAATTTTAAATAGGGAAATACTTATACAGACAGAAAAACAAACAAAAACAACAAAAACCATTGGAGCTAAATTTTGTGAGGGGTCAGTGAAATTGAAGTTTTCGCTTCGCTCGCTCGCTCACCAAAAATATGTTTTATTGTTTTTATCCCTTTGCTTTTTTCAGCAATCACGAAAGTTTGGGGACTCTCCTTTTTTCCCCTTAAGAATAAACTTACAGGGTCATATAATTATATGATCGTATATAATCAGTTTTTCACCGAAAAGGATAGTGTTAAATAATAATTGTAAGAACTGGTACCAACAATACCATAAGAATGTGCTATGGGAAGTTTACTTTTTCCAAAATCTTATAAAGATTGAGCATATGCAAATACTGCTCTAAGATTTATCTGGGTGCAAAATAGCTGAGTACAGCTCTTAGGTACCCATCAGTTATACGTGGGCTATTTATATAATATTTTGTACTTATTTTGTGACTAATAGAATTTAATTATTGCTCTTTTGGGGCTAGTAGGACACAAAGAGGACAGTTTTTTGCATCAGTCAAGAGCCCCCAACACTCGTAATCTGTGAAACTGTCTGGTGCTACAATCATGTAATGTAATGTTATGAAATCGTTTATGGGGGTTGTCCAGTGTTTTCATCTCTTCTTCACACGCGGGTCTTCAAGGAAAGCTGCTTGGCTAAAATGGAACAAAAAAAAAAAAACAACTCTTTGTCAATTGATTCGTTTTCTTAGGGCCTGGGGTTCGAACAAATGACACCAATAATACATGATATACTATTTTCTACAATGTCATGAACTGGACAGAAAACCCGATTCTTCAAACTTTCTTCTCCGGCTGTGCAACTGTCAGGGCCTATGAAGGTTGTTTTGTGAGTAGTTATATCATATACCCCTTCTAGACCTTGACAGTGGTACAGTATTCTCAAAATTTAAGTCGTCTGCATCTGCCCGAACTGGTCGTAGTTGGCATCACTGGGGCCCTGAAAAACTCCACACACACAGCATTAGAGAGCGTCAAGCCTCATATGATACCGACTATAGACTACTAAGACTACTTGTGATTTCTTCGCAGTGGCTTCGATATATTTGATCAGGACATCTTTTCTAAAAAAAATGTAAGTAAATCCAGTGGAACGATTTGGAAATTTGTCTTTCTTAACAAGTTCAATATCGTCAAAAGTCAGGTAAAAACAATATTGGATAATATGCTGCCAGATTGAGAAGAAAATATTGTCTTTCAACGACTTGTCCTGTGGACTAGTTTTAAATTGGAAGATCTCTGCAAAATTATTCACATCTTTCTTACTCTAATTAAAAGACTGCGTATATATTTAGGCCAAATCGGTCTGTGATATTAAAAATTATTATAGTCCATTTTCTACTCATTAACCATTTCTTTATTTTTTTTGTAATGTTTTGACTTATTCTTTTTTTTAATTTAAAAACAGCAAAATAAAATAGACAAACAAGTTGGGTTCAAACATTTTCTAAAATAAATCTCAACATTTGACATTAAAATAAAAAAATAATAACCATCAGAAAACCTGGAAAATCAGTGTTTTTGAACATGTTGTCAATCTTATGTTCAATTTATAATAAATTGAATGTTCTTTGTTCTATGTGACAGTGCAATTGATTTTTATAGATGTATATTTGTGTAAGATGAAGATGAAAGACAATCATGTAATTGCTACCAAAAAGATTTCTTAGGTGGGATTTGAACCCGCGTCCCATCGTTACCTAGTGAGCTACCGAGTCCGTTACGGACTTTGGTGCAGTTTGTATGACTCATGTTGGCAGTACTTTAGATTATGTCACATTTGTCTTACAACTGCTCCCGAGTTCAATATCATCATTGAGGCCAAGCCATTTTTTTTTATGATTTCGAGTTTAAATATTTTACTTTTTTACCACAAAAATCGTGGCTTGGCGCTCGTCAACAGGCGAAATGATCTTACTTATTTTCAAAGCGAAACTAGGGAGAATGAATAAAAAGCTTGGCTCAACTTCTATATCGCACAGCATTCACAGCCAAAGACTTTTGAAGGAGAGCTTGGCTGCCGTTTTTTTTTTTTTTTTTTTTTACAAATTTTTGTATTTGTTTGGATTAATAACATACGTCTACAGGACTCATCCAATATAAAAATTTTAATGTTGCAAATGTGAACAATACGTTTAAAGACGTATTTTAAGCATTAGTTATCATTGATCTGAACAGATAGACGAAAAGCTCACTTGAAAAATTATAACTTAAGGCTATTCCACCGCGTTTTTCTATTTTCCAAATATGCTACTAAGTTAAAATATAGTGAAAGGCTTTGAAACATGGCTATTTTAGAAATCAAAAATATTTTTTCCAATTTTTCTGATCCGGTACACGGCCAATATAGCCACCTCAAAATATTTCAACTTCAATTCGCAGGGCCCCATTCAACGTACGGTGTTGTGCTTTTGTGACATTAATTTTAACTGTTTTTCTATGGACTGACTGAGGAAACAGTTTATTTTAACAATTGTCTTTCCAGCAATTTTTTCGTTTGGCGGTATTTTTACCGATTTGTACCGCCAAACGAAAAATTCGCAGGAAAGACAATTGTTAAAATAATCTGTTTTCTCTCAGTCAGTCCAAGAAAAACAGTGAAAATTAATGTCACAAAAGCACAACACCCTACGTTGAATGGTGTGCCCTGGTGAATTGACGTTTTGAAATTATTTTGAGGTGGCTATATTGGCCGTGTACCGGATCAGAAAAAATTTGGAAAAAAATATTTTTGATTTCTAAATAGCCATGTTTCAAAGCCATTCACTATATTTGACTTAGTAGCATATTTTGGAAAATAGAAAAACGCGGTGAATAGCCTTAAGCAGAGAATCTCAGAATAATGCTATATTAATGTTGGTAATTCTATGGTTGAGGTAAATGTCCTGAGCAGTTTAGAATTGGATTGGAACAAAATGAATGTACATAGAGTAAGCAGGAGACAGATTCCGTGTATGTCCACTTCTTTAATGAAATACATTCAAATCAACTTGAAGTATCGGTGCCTTCTTTACATGAATATATATAACTAAAAGCATTAGACATTCATTAAAGAATCTCATTTTATTGAAGAAAATACAATTAATAAGGAATAGTTTCCAAACAAACCATGTTACGCAACATGATATTACATTTTTAAAGATCCCAATTTTGCTCACATTAATTGATGGTGTATTAGTTAACATCTGGTAGTTTATTCGCGAAGATTCATATTTGCTTGTTGATGTAACGAATATCGTATAATGTTTTTTTCTAAGGAATATGCAAACGACTGGATTAAAAGTGGGTCCTGACTACTTACTGCACATCTATCAATGCTAAGAAAGCCACATCACAACATATATTTACCAAAACTCTACCGTTTTACTTGAAGTGCAGCAAAAATATGCCATTTCAACACAAGATGCTACATTGCTCCTAAGTTTTCCAAAGATTGTACAAACATGATTTCTACACCCAATATTGATTTAATCTTGCATCTTAAACTTCAAACCGTCTGCTAGAACAAGTGCTTCAAACATCAAAGGGTACCTATCTAGGTTAGTCCTTCAACCATGTGATTGGTTAAAATGAATGGTACATTTTTAAATTAAACAGGAAATTCCATTTAAAAACAATTTATACCGCTAATTTTCGATCAAAGTTCTTAAATTCGGGTTTAAACTTTATTAATACTCATTTTTATATCACGTTATTACAAAATCATTTGCAATCACGAAATGGTCAGTTTCCAAATTCACAAAACTTCTGTCCTCAAATAAAAAAAAATATGTTTCATTTGACATATTGTGTAAATGTAAAGTTCCTTTGTCAGAAAGGTACATAGTCAGGCACCGTACACACAAAAGGTTTACGATTCGGAACGTGGTCTCAGATGGAAAGTAAGGTTGCTTTTTGTAGAGAACCGTTCTGCACAGTCGAGCATGTTACACACAAATGGTGTCATTTCAACGTGTGGACTCCAAAAACAGTACAAACTGCACATTTAGACACAGTACAACGCAAAAGTTACCTCTCCAGTAAATGACCCAACTGGATATTAAGCACGCTATAAGAGAACTAAGCTGTACAGTCAGGCGCGATACACGCTAAAAGTTTAACATATTGAATGTGTTCTCAGATGGAATGTTAGGTTGCTCCTAGTAGAAAACTTTGCACCACATTTAGGCACGGTACACGCAAAAGGTTTTACTTCAGGATGTATTCTATCATGGTCGCGAGGCCACTCGTAAAACAACAACGTGCCGCACAGTCAAAGGGATGGTACACGTACTAGGTTTTCTCGCCTTATGTGTCCTCACTGGTCAACAAGCCCGCTGACAAAAGAGAACGTAGCTGAACAGTTAGGCACGATACAACCCAAAAAGGGTTTTTCGTCGGTATGTTTTCTAACATGGTCAATGAACCCCCTCTTTGTAAAGAACAGCGCCGCACTTTCCGGCAAGGTGCACGCATAGAGCTTTTTTCACCGGTATGGGTCCTGATATGGCTGGTGAGGTGACTCTTCTGCCTAAAGCTTGCGGTACACAGAGAGCACGCGAAAGGTTTCTCTCCTGTATGTATCTTCTGATGTAAGTGAGGGAGCCCTTGTGGAGAAACCCTTTCCG
>JAMZAV010012310.1:0-19086 GCA_024449915.1 Sweltsa coloradensis | reverse complement strand
GAAATATTATCATGAATTTGACTGAAATTTGGATATTTATGGAATCATTCGAAATATAAAATCTATCTCGGCGGGGTATCGAACCCCGGTCTCCTGATTGCTGGTCGAGTGATTTACCAAGCTACCGGGACGGTTAATTTCATAAAATATAATATAAATAATTGACCACCAACCTACTAGTTGCTTCTATTGAATGAATCTCAACTAATCCCCCACATTGCACTCTGGGCAGGTTTCCCATGAGGGAAAAAAAATCAATGGCTGAATATAATATGACCTACATCTTTATGGTATTTTTTTTAGTTAAATTATCAAACTACTAGGAAAACGCTTAAGTCCCGCCGCGTTGTTGGATGAGCGTATTGATGCATTGAGCTGCCATGTGTTATGCGGATTTTCTGTTGTTCTGTGAAAAAATTATTACCAAGTTCAAATTTTTTTTTAAATTAAATTAAATTTAATAAAAAATAAACTTAAATTTTAAATTTTTTTAATTAACCCATTGAGCCACCAGTTGATTTTTACTTATTTTGCCCGTACGGATCCATTTAAATCCGTATTAGGGTGGATGGCACCCCGCCGCACCCTGCCTACGGGCCGAAATCGCAAGAATGCACAAAATTAAAGGGCCTAGGCCTATTTTTTTTTAGTTCATATGCTTTGCTTTTCTATTTTTATATTCCTGCCAGCCCTAGGCCTAACCCTACTTGTGTCATCGTCTTATTTTATCTTGGTAAGAAGTACTCTAGGCTTCATCCAAATCACTATTATCGCTTGCATCATTTGCAAGCTTATCAACAACACTTCCCGAATCTCACAATATATCGCGCTCATTGGAAATTCAGCACAATCGCCTTCAGATTCGCCATCTCGTAACATTCATGAGCTTTACGTCAGTTTTACGAAGTAAACAACAGCTGAGAAGCCTATTTCTGTTACGGCGCACCGCCTTGACAATTTGTAGGCCTTCATCTTATTTGTAGTCGTCTGTGAAATGGCCGTGTTCGAGAATTTATCGGGGAAAAAACTCAATCAAGTCGGTAAAAGAGACAGCCTCCATATAGTGCTGCTATCTGTGTGAGATTGACTGAACTACGCCGGTTTGGCGCGAATTTAAAGACGAACGGAACGGACACGGAACTGTTCCGTATGTCAGTTTTTGGGCCACAAGCGTGGAATACGGAACGGTTCCGTAAGTCGGCTCCAATGGGTTAATCGTAATTTTAAAAAAAATAAAAAATAGGGATTTTTATAAGAAATAATTATTTGATTGCGCTCAAATTTCACACGAATATATAAATTAATAAAATTAAGGTTCTGTGAAAAACTTATTACAATAGGAATAGGATCAAGCATGTAGGTGTAATAAGTAAAAAAATTGTTTTAAAAAGAAAAAACCCACAAAGTTTCTATTTTCATTAGAAATAATTTTTCGATTGTGGTCAATTTCACACGAATATCTTAATTCATAAATTAAGGTTCTGTGAAAACATCATTAAAATCGGATCACGCCTGTAGCTGTTATACGTAAAATAAATTTTCAAAAAAACGACAAAAATCGTAACATTGCGATTTTTATGCGAAATAATTTTTCGATGGCGCTCAAAAACGTGGCAGTTCTAAGTTCAGAGATTTTTTAAGGCCTCCATAAAATTTCATCGCAATTGGAGTATCGGTTTAGCCGGAATCGTGCTAACAAACAGACAAAAATACAGAAAAAAGAAAAAAAAACATTCCGGATTTTTTCTCCAGTGTAGTGAAATGGAATCTTCGCTTCGCTCGCTACGCTCATCCAATTATTTTGTCACATACTCGTAAATTGCTCAATTTTCAATGTAAAACGTTCATTTAAAGATAAAAAATTGTGAATTTTACACTGAATCACAAAATATTACAATTACAACATAACATTTAATTATAAGTTTGTATTGGTAAGAGTGCTAGTTGGACAGCGCGACGAGGTTCGAGATATATTTAACAGTACTTTCTCGCACTTTGTACAGTACCTTTGGTGAGAGTAGTTACAGTATTGAGAGGAGCAGTTGCCTGTCTAGGATCATAGAAAAGGTGAATGGAGTTGAGACATATTCAAGACACCGTGTAACGACTACAATCGCCGGTCAGCCTGGCACACCCGTCCAATCCAGACAAAAGCTAGCTATCGGTGGCAAGGGATATCCAGCTCATTTTGAACTGCACTTTTGGGTATTACGTTTTTTTCCTCTGCTGCACTTTCAACACAAATTTGAACTATTTGCACTTTTTCACCGTTTGCCTATTGGGAAAGGAGATGGTTTGCCGTTCGTTTGCAAAGTGCAGGCTGAACTAGTGCAAAAATTTCATGAAATTCTGCACGTGCTCTGGAGCCAGTGCAATAGAGGTGAATTCAATCAAGTTTGAATGACCTTTTGAGTTTTGACACTTCTCGGCAGCCATTTCGCAGGTGGACCACACAAAAAATTGGTGGCTTAATTGAAAGCAAAGCCTTCTTCTTATCTAATAAACAACATAAATGAATATGATGCTTAATAATCTCCAAGATGGGTTGGCAGATTGGGAAAGCAAAGAGAACATAAATGCCAGCCTGAAGGGCTAGGGGCAACAAAACTTTTCACCTGCTGGTGACAACTGCAGCTAATTTAAAGTTGTTATCTTGCGCGTCGTGGTTTAAGGTAACAACTTTAAATTAGCTGCAGTTGTCATCAGCAGGTGAAAAGTTTTGTTGCCCCCAGCCCTTCAGGCTGGGATTTATGTTCTCTTTGCTTTCCCAACCTGTCAACCCTTCTCCAATCTAACTAGCCGATAGGCATTTTCCACACTAGAAATTAATAATCTCCAAGTTTAAAATTATTATTTTAAAAGTTATTTTATTAGGCATAAATAGAGGTAGTGAAAAATGCCAAATGGTAATAACGAAATTCGCAATTTTTTTTAAATATCCATTTGATTGCCTAAAATGTAATATTGTTGACGAATTACATCATTTAGTGATGAAAAAAACACATTTTGAAAACGTGAATTTCGCAAAATCTCGTTTATATCGCAAAATAATGAACGAAAATGGATAAAACTGGTCAAAACACGAATTAACTTGCGAAATTAAACATTTTAGTGCTCAAAATGTGGGTATGGTGGAGGTGCCGGTCCAGAATTTTTGTGAATTTTGGTGGAGGTGCCGGTCCAGATCGAACATTACGCGCGCAGCGGGCGGTACATCGATTCGTGATGTCACGGGCTCCACGGAAATAGACCGCCAAAATAACGACGAATTTAGAATTTATGTCATCCCTACTTACTTTACTGAAACCGTGATTGTGTGTATTGTTACACCTCCCTTGCCCAACGCCGTACTTTCAGGTAATATTATTATTTATTTCTACACGTAAGTGAAAAGCATAGCCGTGACCAACTTAAGATTAGTTTCAAAATGAGTGATCACAACCTATGGTGGCTCAATTTACAGTATATTGGAAAACTCAAGACCCAGAAAGTCATTTTGTACAACGCTGAATATAGAATTGCTGTTTTTATGTACATATATTATCCTGGACAAACAATTAAGGAAAAAAGTATCAACATAAACAATTTTATGTGGTCTGTTCATGGCGATTAGACAACAATACTAATTAAATTTCAAAGGTCGTGACCCTGATTGACCCCGGTGACCTTGACTTTTGATTATGTATGAAATTCGTGTTCATTGTTTAAATTTCTTCCAGATGAGTCATCACAAGCTATGCTTACTAGCATTTTGAACGTATTTTCGAATTTTGGGCAAATGTAACAATTTTGGACACCCCTGTTAAAAATGATAATTTTTTTAGCTTTAAACAATTGAATTAAATTAATACTTAAACAAAATGTTTAAATACCACACTTTTACTTCTATTAGACTCACCCCTAGTCTATTTGAAAATAATGCCTACCGCTAACTTTGCACCATGGTCACCCCTGAACGGGAACATTTTGCGATGCGGACCACCTTGCAAATTACTCATTGCATTTTTCTGAGTAAATGATCCAAAATTCACGCTTCTATCACTCATCCCCGAAAGCTGAGTCATCACAAGCTATACTTACTACCATTTTTTCGAAATAGCAATTTTGGACACCCCTGTTAAAAATAATACATTTTTTAGATTTAAATAATTAAATTGAATTAATACTTACACAACATGTTTATTTAAATACCACACTTTTTGGATGAGCGAAGCGAAGACTTCAATTTCACTGACCCCCAAAAAATTTAGCTCGGGTGTTTTTTTTTTGTTTTTTTTTGTTTTTTGTTTTGTTTGTTTTTCTGTCTGTTTGTTAACTCTCTACCAGGCAAACGGCATATCCGATCTTGATGAAAATTTGAGGGGACCTTCGAAATCTCTGAACTTAGAGGTGTATTGTTTTTGGGTACAATCGAAGAAATATTTCTCTCGAAGAAATATTTCTCACGAATATCGTACTTTTACGATTTTTTTCGATTTTTAGTGCGATATTTTCGTGACATTTGGGCCGATTCTGACCAAACGGGTGGGGTTACAACGTTCATATTATACATGGACATTAAGGTTATGGTGATGTAGTACCTTTTGAAAGAAAAAGTTGAAAAAGTTAGCCGGAATTCATAGAAATAAAGCTTTTAATATAAGTTTTTTTGATTTGTATGCGATATTTTCGTGCCATTTGGGCCAATTCTGACCAAACGGGTGGGGCTACAACGTTCATATTATACATGGACATTAAGGTTATGGTGATAAAGTACCTTTTGAAAGAAAAAGTTGACAAAGTTACCCAGAATCCATAGAAATAAAGCTTTTAATATAAGTTTTTAACGGTAAATAATAACAAATTGACAAGTAACAATAGAAACTTGACAACATCACCTACAATGCGTGGGAAGCAAAACAAAGCAACAAAGCACTCGCAAAAGTAAAGATATCCCACGCAGACTAAAAACTTTAAAAAAAGCTCATCCATCAACGCGGCGGGACTTGAGCGTTTTCCTAGTACTTCTATAAGGCTCCCCCCTCGTCTATTTAAAAATAATTTCTACCCCTAACTTTGCACAATGGTCACCCCTGAACAAGGAAAAAAATCGATTAGGACCACCTGGCAAATTACTCAGCACGTTTTTTTCTGAATAAATCATCCAAAATTCACGCCTCTATCACTAAACCCCGAATGGTTTGTCTAAGCAACCAGGCTACTGGGTAAAAATGGGATCTCACTTCTTGTGTTCCGACACGTTTCATAGTTCACTCACTGTCACTGAAATTTATCTAACTTGGAAGCTTTGCAAACGCTTTTTCAGGGGCAATATTGGATGAGCGTAATTGGTGCATTGAGCTGCCATGTGTTATGCAGATTTTCTGTTGTTCTGTGAAAAGATAATTACAATCGGTAAAAAACAAAAAGAGCATAAAATTGCGATTTTCATGAGAAAATTTTTCGATTGCCTCAAATTTCAGAATATATTAATTATAAAATTAGGTTCTGAAAAAATAATTACAATGGGATAAAACATGTAGGTGTTATAAGTCGAAGATTTTTTTTTTAAATCGAAAAAAATCGTAAAATTACGATTTTCATGAGAAAGAATTTTTCGATTGCGCTAAAAACGTGGCAGTTCTAAGTTCAGAGATTTAGAAAGCCTCCAGAAAATTTCATTGCAATTTAGGTTTAGCCGGAATCATGTTAACAAACACACAAAAATACAAACAGAAAAAAAAGAAAGAAAAAAAACATTCTGGATTTTTTTCTCCAGTGTAGAAAAATGGAATCTTCGCTTCGCTCATATCCAAATAGCTAAGTGATTACGTAAATTATTATTTATATGCTGATAGTAATTAATTATATTGTTAAATAATTTTGCTTAAGACTGATTTATTTGTATTGAACAACAGCTGTTGTTCAATTGTTGGCTACATTGTAACAATGTCTTGGAAAGTGTTAGCCAAGTTAGACACGTTACCCAGCAGCAGCGCGCATCATTATTGTGTGATCATAAAACACGAATTGGTTGAAAGTCGGTCTTTGCCGAAAGTTATTTTATTTTGTTCTTGTTTTCATTTACTTTCCTGTTATTAAGTGTTTTTTGTCAAACATTGTATTTGTTCTAATTTTGATTGTGCTTTCTTTACTATTTCTTGTTTGTTTTACGCGGTTCCTCTATTATCCCTTATTAGTTTTTATGTTTCTCTCATTACTTCATGTTTGTTTGTACCTTCCTCTGTATTTTCTTTATGAGTGCAGAGAGTTTCGTCATCTTGTGAGTATACCTTTCCATATTTTCGTTCTTCTTTATTACAGGCCTAGAGATATTCGATTTTGTTACATTTTAACCTTTTTCCAAGCTGACTCCATTAGAAAAATAAGCCAATTTTCATTTAATTTTGCAGCTCGAATGTGATGTTGTAATTGCTTGTTAAGCGAGCGAAGCGAGCGTTTCCATTTGACTCTGCCGGAAAAAATAGTCACTGGTTTTTTTTTTTGTTTGTATGTCTCGCCATAACGTTCGAACGGAGGCTCGGATCGAGTTGAAATTTTGACCATCCGCAAGCTTTGTTCCCAATTGAATGCCATTAGTTTTGTGGCAAAATCGTTCAAAAAGTTAAAAAGTTACATTAAAGTTAATCGAAAGTTTTTTTTTCAAACTAAACAGCGACAAAATCTGAGGTGGCCAAATCATTTAGAACGTCCGTCCGGTCACGAATATGTTAATTTTATTTTGATCCGATAAGTAGTGTAGATGGAAATTACATTATAACAAAAGTAACGTTACCATGCACGAGGTTCGCACTATGCACTGCCACCTAGAAGTAATCAAAATACTATCGAGGAAGCAGTGTATTATTTGTAACGTTTTCCCAAAGAAATGATGTCAAGGTCCTCTAGATGGCGGTGGATTTTATCCACAAATTAAAGGTTTGCCCAAATAGGCCTACCTTGGCAATAATAAATAATATGGAAACATGGCCCCGTGGACAGCGAACGTCGCAAATTTAAATTTTTAATTAAACGAGGGAGCAGAGCGACCGAGTGTCTCCATTCAACTCGAACGGCTCTCATTCTGTGATTCTGTCTGTCTGTCTGTACGTCGAAAATCAGCCGAACCGCTGAACAGATTGGGCTGAAATTTTAAACAGACATCCGGTACGAGTTTACTGAGAACTGCTAACAAAATCAGCTAGATTCATTGCGATTTAATCCTCCAATAAATAAAAATGTGATTTTTTAAATATCTATAGCATTTGTTTAGTAGCAGCTAGTGGGACGATAACTACGTGGCTTGCATGGCCTATTGGTAAGCATTCAGACTACCGCACGGAAGGTTGGGGTTCGAAACACATTAGTTCGAACTTTTTTATATTTTTACACCAACATATTATTTTTGAGGGGTGTTAAATGGGAAATAAAACTTAGGTGATTTTGTTTTATCTTGGAAATTTGGTAATGTTTCACGCTAATACGTTTTGAACATGATTCGCATTTTAAATGTTCAATTTAAATAACTAGGGAAACGCCAAAGTCGTTGTTAAACGAGTGAGTGAGCCATGTGTTGAGTACCCGGGAACATCGCCTTTTCTCCCATATACCTAAAGGTAGGATTCCTATGCGACGACTGAAACTACTATAGCCGCGCGGCTAAAGCCGCGCGATCCGAGTCGCGCGATCAGAGCCGCTTGTTCAAATTCCTATGCCGCGACTCTTGTTTCAGTCGCCACGTGATTAGCATGGAGGAAACACTGTTGGTAGCATATTTTCTTGAAGAAGAAGAAGAGGAATAATTGTTACTAAATATGCTAAATCAATTAAAAAGAAGTGACCCTAAACCAATGTACTTGGCGAGGGAGGAGGAGGGATTTCAAAGTATTCTAATACAGAGACATCTTTTGGACGATGCATCAGTGTTTAGGAAATTTTTATAGATTGTGTTTTGGGTTGTAAACGCTTTGATGCTCTCTCACCAACTCAATTAATTTGGAATCATCCATTGGGAAACTACAATAGTTATATTATTTAATAGAAAAGAATACACTTCCGAGTTCCGATCGCTTCGCGGCTGCGGCTAGACTGCTCTGGGAGCAGTCGAGTCGTCCGGCTCAAGCCGTCCCATAAGAGCCGCGTCAGTCGCGCGGTTACAGACGCGTCATAGGAACGGGTTCCATTCATTTACCTATAAAGCAGTGTGACTCACAGCCGCGCGTCTACAGCTGCGCGGCTACAGTCGTATCAGCCGTCGCATAGGAATCGTACCTTAAGGCTCGATCTAGCTCAGTATGGGGAATGATACCGGATACTATACACATGGGTCACTCACTCGTTTAACAACGACTTTAGCGTTTTCCTAGTAAATTGCAATGTGGGTCTAGCTATAGCACGTGCTCGCTTATCAACGCGTCCAACAGAGCGTTTCCTAGTACAGTACTCACATGAGTAGGTACAGAATAAACTAGTATCGGTATTTTATTTTGTACATTGATGGCTGGTTGAATAATTATTTTGTGACAAATTAAATGCTGTTCCTTTTCATGTGCAATCCCATTTTTATTTAATGCCCTCTTCGGTTTAGAATCAATTTCTATAACTGAACGGTACGTTAGATGAATATTTCATTGTTTTCTTGTAAATAAAATGTAGAGTTTTGGTGGAGGCACCGGGTAACTTGCATTTTGTTGTTTTATGAGCTCACAATTTGGATTATTATCAGTCATAAGCCTAGCCTAGGTTATTTTAATCGATGGGCCTGGCGTAAAAAAATTTACAAAAAAAAATACGTTTTTGAGCGCAATCGAAAAATTATTTCTCATGAAAATCGCAATTTTACGATTTTTTTCTTTTTTTTAAACATTTATTCGACTTATAACACCTACATGTATGCTTTATACGATTGTAATGATTTTTTCACAGAACCTTAATTTTATAATTTAATATATTCGTGTGAAATTTAAGCACAATCGAAAAGTTATTTCACATGAAAATTGCAATTTTACACAATTTTACAATTTTTTTTCAATTAAAAAAAATGTCTTCGGCTTATAACATCTACATGCTTTATCCGATTGTAATGAATTTTTCACAGAACCTTAATGTTATGTTTATATATTCGTGTGAAATTTGAGCGCAATCGAAAAATTATTTCCCATGAAAATCGCAATTTTATGCTTTTTTCGTTTTAAAAAAATTACGTTCATCTAACAACTCGCAAAGCGTTTGCGAAGCTTCCTAGTTAAAAGATAGTTTCAAAGTGCTTTAAATTATTATTGTGCAGATCCGGATATACAGAGCCAATAATAATATAATTCATAATGATCGTCATTGATAATATTTACTTATTAATTAACTACCGTTATACCGCGTCTCATGTGTGATTTTATTACCATATTTTCCCTGATTTTATTTTAAGGCTATTGTACCACCTCTGGCGGATAATTTGAAAGTCGAAGAAACATGTCTGAAAAGTTTGTTGAATGAAAGAAGGCCTTTAAAAATAACAGAAAAAAATGTTATTTTTTTTGGGCGGGACATAACCTCACTTTTGGAAATTATATTTAGATTTGTGGACAAAAGTGTAATATACAAGACTAGTTCAGTTTTGTACCGTTTGACAAAAAACTTCGTACACCAACTTTTATTTTCAGAAAACTATTTTAGCTATAGTTAAGTTATAGCTAAAGGTGTTTAGAAACTATGTCCAGAAAACCGATTCTCAAAATTTAATTTTGAACTAGTCTTGTAACATATTACACTTTTGTCCAAAAATCTAAATCTAATTTCCAAAAGTGAGGTTATGTCCTGCCCAAAAAAAAATCACATTTTTTTCTGTTATTTTAAAGGCCGTCTTTCATTCAGAAAACTTTTCAGACATGTTTCTTCGACTTTCAAACAATCAGCCAGAGGTGGTACAATAGCCTTAAAATACGTTAATTGGATGAGCGAAGCGAAAACTTCAATTTCACTGACCCCCCAAAAATTTAGCTCCAATGTTTTTTTTTTTTTTTTTTTTTGTCTGTATTTTTGTCTGTTTGTTAGCAGGATTCCGGGCAAACGGCATAGCGATCTTGATGAAATTTGAGGGACCTTCGTTTTCTCTGAACTTAGAGGTGTCTTGTTTTTGGGTACAATCGAAGAATATTTCTCATGAATATCGTACTATTACGATTTTTTTTCGATTTTTAGTGCGATATTTTCGTCACATTTGGGCCGATTCTGACCAAACGGGTGGGGCTACAACGTTCATATTTCACATGGACATTAAGGTTATGGTGATGTAGTACCTTTTGAAAGAAAAAGTTGAAAAAGTTTGTCAGAATCCACAGAAATAAAGGTTTTACTATGAGTTTTTTGAGGTTTTATAGTACCAATTAACAAGTTACAATAGAAACTTGACAACAATCACCTACAATGCATTCAAAAAGCACTTGCAAAGGAAAAGTGCAAACAAAAAACGCTCATCCATCAACTCGGCGGGACTTTAGCGTTTTCCTAGTTTAAAAAAATCTAAATATGCAACTTAGTAAAAATGTAGTGAATGAAATTTGAACACCAAAACTATTTTTTCCTTTTTTTTATCGGGCATACAGCAAATATAGCATCTTTAATATAATTTCAAACTGCTATTACATCATCGTTCAACGTAAATAGTTGTGTTTCTGTAGCATTAGTTTCATCGTTTTCTTCATTTTACATAAGAAAAAAAAAACATGGGATTTTACACTGTGGTACGTTCCACGAATTTATTTAGATACCTGTATTTTTTGTCAATTTGTACCGGAAAACAGAAAATTATTCGCAGATGACTCTGTTCCGAAAAACTATCTTTTCCCCTCTTTTATTATAAACTGATGTCTAACAGTTGAACATTAATCTCAAAGAAACAACCTGGCCTGTACACCCCTTGTCCCCCCGCCTCATCCCTTACGTCCCTCCCTTCGTCACGATTAGCCAAGCTGCATAAATATGAAACGTTAAGCAATATCCAATCAATTCATTTTTTTATTTTATTTTATTTGGCAATATATCGTTAACAGGGCAGAGCCCCACCAGTAACGTATAATAAAAACATAGACACATGTACAAACATAGGTACATGCAAAACATAACTCAAAAATGACAAATACACAGGAACATTGTACAAACATATATATTAGTACTTTCGACAGAAATTAAAAAAGTGACTACACCGGGGTAGTCACTTTTTTAATTTCTGTCCAAAGTACTAACATAACTGCGTCATAGTCGCCTAAAAATAATAAATAAATCATAAGGTGTAGTTTAAATATTTTCTTAATTGCATTTCGATTAAATAATTATTTTGTGAATTACGCTGTTCTTCTTTCATGTGCAATCCTGATATTTCATTTGATTGATGTCCCCATTTACAAATCAATTTAAACTTTGCTAAATTCGAAATACGTTAAATAAATAAATCACTAATTCCATGAAAAAAATTGAAGTTTGGTGGAGGTGCCGGGTTAATAACTTTTCTGTGGTTGTTGATTTATTTGTGTTTAGGAGCTCAGAACTCGTCCTAGCAGACTGATGTTCCACCACAGTCTGGCTGAGGAAGCTGTGTCCCGGCTTCAGAGCCCAGTAACATACTGGCTCGAGAAGTGAAGACTCCTAGTCGCGGGACCCAAGAACTCATCCTAGCAGACTGATTTCTCACCACAGTCTGGCCCAGAGGAGGGAAGACCGCAGAGCAGAGAAGATTGCCTGCGAGACATCATGGCTTTAAGAGAAGCACAGTTCCGAGATAGAAGGTTGCAGAGATGGACTCTGATTATGTGTCCAATTATTGAAGATCGTCATTATGTTCAAGAGGATAATCTGCGTTGGCTTATTCTGTGTATTCTGTAGCTCAACAAGATCCCGCACCAATAAACGTGTCACTGTTTACCAAGTCTGTGTTCAGATTTTTACTTGTATCTAACCAGCTAGCAATTAGGCCCGCGAATACTCCCTGAAACTAGAGGCGAGCTCGGGCGGTAGTCGGGGACTTGTGCCCCTACTTTAGACGGGCTCCTCGACGATGGGACTTTCCTCCCCATATCTCCTATAGGCTATAAACCAACTGCGATTGTTCAGGGTACCTGCATGGTGCTCGACATGTGGCTTGCTCTTTCATCTAGCAACGACTGACATTTTCCTGGTAGCAAAATTGAACAAAAAGAACACATACACACCTTACCTTCATTGCTTGTTGCTGCATGGCACAGTTAAAGAGACAATTTATTTTTCACTGTATTTTCGTATCTAGACTACAAAGAGATAATGTACTCTTAACAGCCAGTTACTTCAGATTTGAAGTAAATCACAAATCGTATCCACTGATAGGTTAGCACCGACTTTGACTGCACTATTTACATGAGTGAAAAGTCTTTACTACAGTACATTACCAAGCTGTTGTATAGTTCGGGCAGGCTCCAGTGTTTTCAGCCCTTTCAACTAGGTAAACGCTAAAGTCGTAGATAAAAGATGGAGGGAGCGTGCCAAGATTAATTTGTAGCATGATGTATTTGACTTGGTAAGTTATATAGGCCATGCAGTGCTTCGATAGGCTGTAGAGAAAATAGTATAAAAAATTGAAAAATCCCTCGAACCCTCGAAAGAAACAAACTTGGACTAGATTATAAGTACTCTGTACTCGGCACTGGTGCTTCAAGGGGACGCATTTACTGCATGGAACACGCCCACCAAGATGACTCTGCGACCCATGTCTTTTGTTGTATGTTTATCTGAACTTGTAACGCTGTAATCACTGTGTCAGGCTTCAGAGGGCCACACGTGCCCTGCCTGCATTAGCCTTCCAGTACTCAGTTTTCAATAATCATCCACATGGGAATTACTTGCGGGTCATGGTTTCGTTTGTAATTTTTACAACCAATAATAGGTCAACAGGTTATATCATACTAATTGGCATTAAATAGTAATATGACAATGTTTTAATACACACAAACAGTACGGGTACATACATTTACATACATTTTATAACATGTTAAATTCTACAAACATAAACACAATACATGTAAATAAAAATATACTCTGTCCTTACTTTGTAACTATTGTTGCAAATTTGCAATTAACATTAATTTGACCGGAGCTGATATAAATAAATAGGGTAATTAAATACTGTATTATTGTCAAAAGTCACTATTGTCTACACTGGTGACTATTAGGTACTAACTTTATAAAAGTAACTAAATCAATCTTATTACACCTAGTTGTGCCACAATCTAAAAACATATTTTAACAATAATATTGCCTGGCCTAAAGACAAGAATTTTAAAGTTCACTTAATTAATAATTGCCATTGGTCGTTTACATAATAAAAATTCCTCTTCACAATTTGACCTATATTTTGAAGAATTCTCGTCTTCAATAGGCCTACCTACCTAAAATGCTTATTTGGCAGATTTTCAAGTGGAATAGGTCTAAATTCTCTGTGCCAGCACTTTTCTGTATTTTGTTGTTATACTTTTGCAACCCAATATTGAAGAGAAATTATAACATTGATGGGATGTTTCGTCGCTTCATTTCCACACATAGCGTCGTTACTGTGGATGACATTGTCAAGGGACTGATTAGTGATTACTGATTAGTGGATTCCTGTCATTAATTTGGTTAAACACCTCTCAGCGGAGAAATGGCAGTCAAATCAAGAACCATCAACAGATCAACAACAGCATCAACATCATCTTCATCCACAAGATGAACCTCCACCTCCACCACCACCAAAACAACAACAAGAACAGTCCACTGCTATCCTAGCAGTTCCAAGAAGAAGAACAAGATTGCAACAAAGGCAAATAAACTTAAGAACATCAGTCCCTTGAAAATATCATACATAGTGACAACGCTACCTCGGGGAATGAAGAATAATGAAAATTATTCACCACAACGGCGTGACAAAACATCCCGTCAATGTTATTTCCCCGACTACTATAGTTTGTGAATGGACTCAACTCTTCAATACAATATAACATTTTACAGGTAATACAAGTGATGGTAGTGAGCATAATCAGAATTGCAATTCTTTTTTATACTAGGAATGCACAACACATAAGAAAAATTACCTGTAGTAAAAAAGTGACTACATTATCAATTGATAATATACGTAGGCCTAGGTAAAAAATGTGCCATCTTTTACTGTGATAGGCGTGGTTAAGATAGAATATGTCTAGAAAAGTCCACAGTTTTTTGTCAAAAATAGTAATACATCTTTGGGCCTCCGTAATCGCAAAATGCCCAATTAAAATCATTCACACTTGAGAACAAAATATAGAATAGTGGTGGTGACAAAAATGTGTGAAGTAAAATGGCTCAGTTTATACAATTTTTTCAGAAAGAATGCAATTTGAAAACATTTTATTGGAACCAGGTGATGAAAGTGAAGCTGTGGGAAGTCAAGAAAGAGTGAGGTAAATTGGTGGAGAAGCAGATGCAGGATGAAGATGACTAGGAAAACGCTTAAGTCCCGCCGCGTTGTTGGATGAGCGTAATTGGTGCATTGAGCTGCCATGTGTTATGCGGATTTTCTGTTGTTCTGTGGAAAAATCATTACTAAGTTGAATTTTTTTAAATTAAATTAAATTAAATAAAATATAAACTTTAATTTTTTAAATTTTTTAAATTAATTGTAATTGTTAAAAAAAAAAAAATCGTAAAATTGCGATTTTCATGAGAAATATTTTTCCGATTGCGCTCAAAAACGTGGCAGTTCTAAGTTCAGAGATTTCGAAGGCCTCCAGAAAATTTCATCTCAATTAGAGTATCGGTTTAGCCGGAATCGTGTGGACAAACAGACAAAAAAAAGAAAGGAAAAAAAAAACATTCCGGATTTTTTTCTCCAGTGTAGTGAAATGGAATCTTCGCTTCGCTCGCTACGCTCATCCAAAAATAAATGAAAAAATGAGCCTAGCATTAGTAACCTTGGCACAAAATAGTTTCATGCCCCAGAAATCGAAGTGAATAACGTCACCACTCGATCAACTTGACATTGTTGGAAATTATTCAATGCACCAGGATTATTATTTTTGATTTCTATATAAATAATTGAATATCATATAAAAGAAAGTAGTAGAACAGGTATTAAAATTGAGTAGGTATCAATTATCATGTGCATTGCATCCCTAGTTTACCCTCAGTCATAAACCTACATAAGCCACAATTGGCATTCAACACTTAAAAAATGAAATCTTACAATATCTACATACATTCTTGTTTCTTTTTAGTACCGGTACCGTAATAATAAACAATGTACTAGTAGGCCTACATACTTGTAGATGGATTAAATTCACCAAAGGTTTTGTATGTGACTGGTTAGGTGGAAAAATTACTTTATACCGGTATTGTTAAATCAACCTCTCCATTTTTGTCTTGTTTATATATGTACAGCAAAATAAAGATAATTGTATTGTGGGCTCAGCTAAACTTAATGTAGGCAAAAATGCATACATAAACTTTGTTAGAACACATGGTAACTGCCTCAGGTAAATTCATTATAAATACGCTGATATCCGCGTGTAATTCCTAATGTTTGTTTCACCATAAAAGTCGACGTCTGAGGAAAGAGTAGTTAAGAATTTTTTTTTGCGTGGCTTCTGTTTTTGTAGTCTGATTGAATCTGGTGATCCTCAGGGCCCCGATTCATGTACATTTTTATCCCAGTATAAGCAGATTTAGGTGGTATAAGTGCGGTATAACTCCGAATCCAATTCATGAAGACTTATCCCGCCTCGCACGGGGATAAGAAAATATGTAAACAGATGGCGGACATTTTAAAATTTTGTGTCTATGTGTAAAACGAGAAAAGTTGTCATTACTCTCATAAAAGAAATCAGAAACCATCCCGGGCCTAGGCCCAGATGTAGAAAATTATTCATAATACAACAGTGTAGGCCTAAAGTTCCATTAGGCTATAGGAATAGATAAAATTAATACTAACGTTACACGTTTGACAAGCCCTAGGCCTCTTCTAGACAACCCTAGGCCTGCACGACCTTGTTCAGACACACAACCCGCACAAATAACTAGTTTTGATTACTAAAAGCCTAATGCAGATAAAAAATAGTATGATAGTCCTAGGCTATTCAAAATTTACGGCAATAATACGCCTTTTCTTTTCTTTTAACGATCTCACGCAATCTTCTGTCACTAAATAAAAATGTAAAACAAAAGATGGTGCAAATTTTCAGTGTTCATTTGCTAATTTGCTGATTTACATGGCTGTGGAATGCAGTGGAAAATAACATTTGTTGTGTCTGTTGTTGCATTGGAAATTTTTGATTGGATGAGAGTTGCTCAGACTTAACCAGGCCTTATCCTGCCATGTCCTGCATTATACTGTCCTTATACCACTTATACCCGGGATAAATGTACATGAATCGGGGCCCAGAGGGTTATCAATAGTTTCTATGTCAAGAAACATCATTGATCTCAAGAGATTACATTGAAGGTTAACCTTCTTCGAGTGCCCTTATTTTGCATATTTTTTTTATAATTCTCAAAACTTGTGAAAGAAGATGGATTGAGAATTGAACCATAGCAGTATTTTATCGTTAACAAATTTGAATCTATAGGCAAACACAGGCCACTGTTAGGATACCGGTACTGTAGATCAATTTTAATTAGCCCTAGATCCCGTTCCGCTCCTTTAGACTGCATCATGACCCAAATGTGCCCTGGACTTATGGCAACCCTAGGTAGTAGGTACTGATAGGAATCAGTATTGTTCAAAAAGACAAAAAATTGGGAATCACAATTCTTACGATATATTCTTAGAGAATCACAGTAATTGACATCGGAATCGGCCTATCTATAATCTATGATGTTTACCTAACAATCATCACTCCTACAATAAATTGATTAATTGACTCGGTATTTTGTCAGAGATGATGCATAGGCCTAGGTACACTAAATAGTGCTAACAAAATGCTGCAAGAAATGATGGCGCCAGTAAGACTTTTTCTAATGGGGAAATAGGAATCAAAGAAAATGATATAAATCATCCGTTTTTGTTTCGGTTGTACCGGTACTGGCAATGACAAGAAATAAAGGTTTTTGATTTGGTTTCTGTTTGGAGACAGTTTTTACTTTTATATTTTTCAGAGATTTGAATGTGGATGTATGGGGCTTACTCTCAGTTATTAAATGATTTCAGAACATGTTTCTTCATCCTAATTATATACTGTACCGTAATATTAATAATATTATCACAAACAACTAAAGCGATTTAGTTAACTAGGGCCTAGTTTAATTTGCATGCAGTAACATCTGCATCCACATTATCTGAATTCCCAGTAAACAGCATGAAAAATCCTTTGTTTCAAAATAATGATACACCTGTACTCTTGGTTAGGCCTCCCAATTAGCACTATAACCAATACATTACATTTTGACATTGACACGGATTCATGGAATAAAATTAGTAGGGCCTATGTCATGTAGGCCTCCTATTATATAATATCAAACAACCGGGTCCAACATGAATGTAGGGCACCAGTTATTCAGTCTATGGACTGTTAGTGCTTCATAGCCGGGCTCAGCACATCCCCATTTCGAGTCTACTATTTAAAAATTTGGTGGTAGGCATATTGTTAAGAAAGAAAATACATAAAACTTACTACTGTTGTTGTAAAGTTCTCTAAGGGGTACCATTCTGTAGCGCATTCTAGAGCAACTTGGTAGTAAAGACGCTTTTGTATTGATTGGCCATTAAAAATAAAATAATTTTTAAGTAAAACAACTTTAAACCTCTTACCTAATATAAATATCACTTCTCACTTAAATTACAAATAAATTAGTATTAACCATATCAAGACAAACATTTGGGCCAACACCCAACATAGGCCTACATCAGAAGCTCTTCAAGGTCATAGCCAATGTTAACTCTAGCAAGGGCAGATCATTTTAAAGGGCCAAACAATTTTCCAATGTTTGTATCTAGCTCCTCCACCCAATGAATCCTCTCAATATTTGGATGAGCAAAAAGAGCAAATTTCCATCCGACTATAGAAGTACCTCTAAGAGGCTCTCCTGTTTTTAGTCTTTGTTTGTTCTCACCCAGATAAACGGAAATGCTATGAATTTCAGTGACATGAAAAATATATCTCAAGCAAAGTTCCCATGTAGGAACGTATTGTCACTCTTGGAGAGGGTGTAATAACTCCTTACATTCATTATTCAATGCAACTATACATTGGTATCACAAATTGCATGAAATAATAAAATTAAACCACTTGATCAAAGAGGTATTCACCTGCTGAACTCAAAAAATATATTTCATTTAATCCTACTAGTTAGGACTTTAGTAAGTAACAACAAAATTGGGTCAACCATAACCCCCCAAAAAATTGCCCAAACTTGGTAATTTTCGAGCTAGGTCCCAATGGGCAAAAATCTCCCATAAGAAATCACCCCGGGGATAATCTTTGAGCCCCGTGACCGTGACCTAGGAGGAGTTTGGTCAACAAATATTGGCCATCATAGACGTACTTGGCTACCTTTTCTGTAAATCCTTTATGTTTTGTTATAGAAATTTGGACAAGTGGTTCTGTAAAAATATGCTGACTAGGCTACCTAGAAAAGGTGTAATTTCGGAATGCATATTTTGGTCGAGTGTAGCCTATAATATTTGTGCACTGTTTCAAGACACAATTTTCTATACACCCATTTTAGATTGGTATGATACTCTAGTCTAGCATCTATGGGAAATAAAAAATATGCATGTTGAAGCCGATTTAAGAAATTCAACAAAAACTCTAATTTTTGCAAATTTCAGGATCAAAAAGAAGTTCTTAAGGGGAATCAACCGGCCTGAAAAACAGTCATACGCCTAATTGCGACCATCAGTCGATAAGCTATGTGAAATAGTCATGCTAGAAGATCCCCCGCCCCTCCGAGCCGGCTGACTAACCCGCCAGGGTCTACGAGGTCGCATCTGATCAGTCGCGCTCGAGGCGTTGATGAAGCAGGTTCACGCTGCTCCGGCGCGGGCGGCTTACGTGTTACACGATCTGAGCTTTTTTGAGTGTCCTTGCCGAAATGCGTGTAAGATCTTCGGCTCGTACTGGAGCAGGAACGTTAACGATT
>JAMZAV010012309.1:0-17740 GCA_024449915.1 Sweltsa coloradensis | reverse complement strand
CAAGTTTAACTGGGTAAATAAGTCCATAATAATTGTTTTTAATCGTAGAGGTCAAAACTTGTATAACTAAAATTTAGCACAGGGGAATAGAAAACTGCATAGGCTGGCCCTTTCCCTTTATCTTGTTCACTGGCCGCATTCAGCTCCACCCCCCCCCCCCATGCCCCATACATCATGACCTTGCTAGACTGTAAAAGATATAAAAATGCAAGAACGTGAGTGTTATTTTAATGGCCTGCAACACGACCCACCCGGGGGACCTGTTACGGGCCAAGTGGATTTATCTTTTTTCCCAGGCTTGCTAAGCTGATAAGTTACCCCTCCATTTACCCGCGTGCGCAGGCATATGAGACTTTTTTCCAATAATCTCGTCCCTGACCATTTTTTTTTGGTCCCGGCATCTGGACATGTTATTTTTTAGCCCTGTTCTTTTTTTTTCTTTAGATAAACCCCTGCTGCAAAACAAAACCTATAAAACAACCGTAATTACTTTTTTGCATTAAAAAGCATAAAAAAAACCCAATAGAAAATTTAAATGAACTTGAACTTTTAAGAGGGGGGCAAGAGAGAGGGTGATACTGAAGTAAAAATGAAAGGGAGTGAATGGGGACCTGTTAAAGAAACAAATGGTGGACTGTAAATAAAGGGCCCCGGGTTCGCGCCAGGGCAAATAACACCACTTTGAAGGGAAAATCCAAGAAAAACACTGTATTTTTTAAATAATTTATCGAAAGTTAACAAAAACACAGACCTACGAAGGGCCGATGCAGTAAGTAATTTCAGTCTAGATAAACATTGTTAAAACAAAAAAATAGCGTCCTTCAGCCCCAAAAGAAATTGTAAAAAATTTTGGATGGCGGTGAGCAATAAAAAATAAGTTAAAGTGCAAAAATATTTACCGGGATGGCTGTAAAACAAAAAGGCAGTGCAAGTGTTGCATAAACAACGGGGGCCCAAAAAGAATTTTTTTTAAAAGGAAACATTGAAACTTTTTAATTGGAAGGGGGCCAAAAAATTTCCTTTTGGGGGGCGTTGTAATTCCTCGAGAAGTTTGATTGTGACCACTGAAATTTTTCCATCGTCGCCATGATGTAGAGGGGGATTACAGCGCTGCCCTGGAGAGGAATAGGTTTCTTCCTTCACCAGGCACTGTCCCCTTCTAAAGATTTGGACTAAAACTAGCCCATTCGTCTTTGTTGCAAAGAGTGTGATAATCACTTGACCATTTCCCCCCCAATGAGCTGCATGGGTGTTGAAGTTGTTTTCCTCTTTTTCAAGTATAATTGAGTTGTCGAAAATTGGGGTTTGGATAGGGTGATTGCCTCGCCGATTAAAAAATCCCTGGACAAAGAAAAGATATATCATTTGGATCATTTTTAAAGGGGCAATAAGTGGGCGTGATTTTAAGCAAGTTCAACTGTGAAGTAAAGTTACCATTTGTTCAAACGTGAGAGAGTTTTTTCCCAAATTTACCCTCTTGAATGGTATTTAAAGTTTTAAAACGGAGCCCCCTAAACCTCCGAGTGGGGAACGAGGAGGTAAAAAAACCATTACAATTATCGACAGAGCTATGGTTTTTCGAGTATCTTGATGAACTTCGATTTAAAAATTGTTGGTCAAAAGGGGTTTTGGGGCCCCAACAAAGTTTGACCTTGTCGCTATAAATGTTTGAACATTTCCCTCGGTGATGTGAACTTTTTAAAGCAGCAATAACCTCGGTTCAATCAGCAAATTAAAGGGGGACGGTTTTGTAGCTAACCAAAAAAATAGCGATGTATCCCTTTAAATTTTAACTTTGCTCGTGTAGATCCTTGTTTTACAAAAAAAACGGTCCTGCGTAATCGACTCTGTGTTTAAAAAAGGGGCGGCGGGTTTATTCTATGAGGGGGGGAAGTTCCCCCCATGATTGGGTTTTACAGATGTTTTAAATTTGTAGCACGGAAAACCTGATGCAAGGCGATCTCAGGATCGTCTTATGGAGGGTATCCAGTAATTGTCAAAGTGATGATCAACATTTGTACTGAAGCATGTAACAGCGTTATTTTTTCTTTCTTGACATTTTGTGAGATGATGCTTTTGGGGGCATTATGATTTGATGTTTTGACTAAAATGGCTAATGATTTTGGGTCTACCTCCTACTCTTAAACCCTTCAATTCCCAAAAAATGGATGGTTTTTTGATGTTGCTTTTGTTATGACTCCTTAAAGCAAAAAGCGGTGTCGGGACGCATGAGCTTCACTTTGCGTATTTTGATGCATATTTTAAGTGATTTTTGCAGCTCTGCGGCAGATTCGGAGAAATTTTTCTTTTTTCCCGCAGATGGCTTCGAGCTTTGTAGAAAAAACGAAGACATGGCTTTTACACGTTGTATTTTGTTTTATTTTTTGAAAAACTTGCAGATAATGATCTTTTTGCTTGGCATGAGTTGGTAAAAGTAGCCTTTTGTTCCGGCTGCTAAATTAAATTTGACTGCATTTTTGGAACTGGCCACATATAAATCTATGAAAAACCCCATTGTGGACCGTGCCACCCATAACCAAAATTTTGAAAAAGAAGTTTCTGCAGAATTTCCTCTGATATAAGGTCGCGGGTTTTTGTGCTGAGGGACATTTTCCCTTTTTGCTTTTGCAGGGTCTTGTATTTCTGTGACCGTTTGCAATGAATTTTTCATTTGTTGGAGACCTTGATCCTGAAAGAACTTTTGTAGAGTCTGTCCAGGAAAACTAGAACCAAATGTCAAGACGTAGAGTCAGTTTTTTTGAACAATTTGGCAGTAGAAGTGAAACCGCATAATTCCGCGGGGATCAAAATTCTTTTCAAAGGGGCACCTTTGATTTAGAAAAGAAAGGGTTTTACAGTTTGCCTTCTGGTTAGGGATGGGATATATGCAACCCCGAAACCCCTTTCGGAAGCATCGGAGAACCCGTGAAGTTGAATGTCAGAATGTTTCCTTACTAGAACTAGTCTTAAAAACCTTAGGGTGTTTATGTAGGAAGTTGTTTGTAGATACTTTTCCAATGATTTTTCGGGGGGGTTGGGTAAAAGTCATCCCAGTCTAGCTTTCTACCCAAAAAGGTGCTGTGAAATTCTTGTTTTTAATGACAATGGGACTTATAATCCCAGTGTCAAAAAATAGTAGTACATCGATAGCACTTTCGTTTGGTGGGTTTTAGTAGCTTGCGTGCTGGGAGTCGAAGAATCGATCATTATTGAAATGTCAGAAGCAGGGGTCCCATGCCCCCTAGATTTTTTTCACAGACCATCTTTTTCCCAACTGGGTGGAAGATTATTTTTCACGATTTCTTCGGAACGCCCCAAAAGAGCCAAAGGGGGTTTGAAACCACTTACTTTGGGGAAAAACCCCCCACGGGGAAAGCAAGATCGAAATCTTGCTGGATTTGTAGAGCATTTTCCAGATTATCTAAACCCTGATCAGTCGTCTACTAGAAATCGTTTTTAAAAAAAGAGCGCGGGGATATCTTTCAGCTTCCGGGTCTGCTAAGTGATGTGGGCATCGGGGTAGTGAAAGGTGCTGTTTTGTGCCGATTTACTGTAGTTTTGGTATTCCTGACGGGTTCACCCGGGATTCTCTCCAAAATATCGTTGAATTTACAACCTAGGATGCTTTTGTATTTGTCTATACATTTAGCAATGCGGCAGTGAATGCTAATAGATTGTTCTAAACCCGTAAGTAATTGAGCATATATCGTCTTGTTTTGGGGACCAAGTTGCAAAAATTTTTTTGACGTCCAGTGCTGGATTTTGCTGACCCAATCAAAAACAACACTATGTGGTAGTAGTAGATTCCTTGAATACTGCATATGGGCAGGTAGTCAATTATCAATGTTCAAGCTTTGTCGATCGTTGCATGTTAAAAGTTCCGAATTCTCTGAAAAGAATTGTATTCTTTTTGGGGCATTGTTTTCCCAAAGACACTTTTTAACTGCTGCAGTCGCGCAGCGTTGGAATCTGGAATCACCTTTCACTCCTTTTTCCCCTTAAGCGGGGGCGAACAATAAATTTCCTTTCGGAGTTACGGTTTATTGTTTAAAAAATGTGTTTCACATTTTTTTTTTTCTTTAGTGGCGATAATTTTTGGGATTTTTTCTATTTCCCAAAACGCTTGATTGAGATCAATGGTTTCTTTACAAGAAAAAACTGTGTGGGGTAGGGGAATATCGTATCGAAACGGGCACCCTTTCCCACCGATGACCCAAACCCAAAGCTTGTATTTGAATGTGGAAACCCTGGCAGATAGTGAATTCTGCGGGAAAAACGTAGTAAAGTTTTTGCGCCGATCACAGTTGATTACCGTGATCGAAATTCGGAATCTGCTAGTTTAATATCACGAGGGAAAGTTCCAAGTGCTGTAGTCAATCGGAGACACGGAGGTCATGATTTTTTCAGAAAAAAACAATTCAAAATTTTAATATAATCGAAACCCTAGTTTGATGAAGTTTACATGTGCTAGTTGTCGTGTTGTGTTGTTAACCCTTGTAGGGTGTTGATTGCTTTTTTTTTTAATTTAAGTTATTAGCTAAGTCAAGTGTGAGAAGATGTTGGCTTGCTGAACCCGTAAAGCTCGAAATTTTTATTAAGTTCGAAACTTTTCCTGAAATTATACCCCAGCTGTGGGCCCAATAATACTTTTTGATAGGGGTTTGTCTTTACGAAAAGAAATACCGTATTCGTTTATTTTTCCGAGTGAAAAAGTCTAGGATGGGTAGTTTTTTTGCACGAATTTCAGTGTGGACGTTTTTCCTGCATCTGACCTTTATGAGTAACCTTCGTGAATCGTGAAGTAACTGTGGCATAGAACCCACTTGCAGTAGCTACGAGCTTTTCATGCTTGGGTTTTGATTGGTACAAAACAAATTTTCACAAGCATTTTTTGATTTGATTACATGCCCCCTTTTAACAATGGGAATTTGAAATGATTTACAATTGTACAAATAATGGTCATTGTTTCATGCAAACCTTTGGTCTTTGTGGAAACTACGATGCTTGACTGGTAGTATCTTTAGTAGACTTGTTTTATTTTAGTTTTAGAAAATTTCAGACTTGGCTGGTAAACCGAATGTCTGTGCCCCCCGTCAAGGAAATTGCATAATCCTTTAAATGAAGGAAAAACCCGAGTCTGCATGTTGGGGGGTTTTAAAATTCCCGCCTGGTGTGTATGTCTAATCTGCAAAGGGTAATTTAATAAGTAAAAGTTCGTGAATTTCAACACCAGATTGGAGGGGTTGATAGCATTTAGATTTCTTGTTACTTCGTTCTAATTGGAGAGTACGGTTTTCCCCCGCGATAAAACCCCAAAATTTTGTAAATATTTTTTTAATTTTAAAATGAGCATGAATTTTGGCAACGACAAAATGGAAAAACTTGATCACCGAAAAAAACGAAATATGGGAATGCCCTAAAAGAAATTTCCAAAACGTGTTTTAATACAAAGACTAAAAATGGGGGAAATTGTTAAATACGGGAATTTTCAATTTTGTAGCAGAAGAATCAAAAAGGTGTTATAATAACTAGGCCTTAGTATTATGAAAATTTAGTCTTATTTCAAAAATCTGTTTTTAAGTTTAATTCAAAATTTTTTATTGTGGCTTTAAAAAATTCAAGCGGGAAAAAAAATCCCATAAAAAAAAGTTTGATAAAACCCTGAAAAGAAATTTAAAACCCAAAAAATCGAAAATTTATTTTAAAAACGAAAATTTTTACACAAAAAAAAAACCCTTTCCGCCTCTTTGGGAAGATCAAGGGGGAAGTAAAAGAAAATTAGGGGTATTAATTTTTTTTTTTTTTAAAAAAGGTTTTAGCAGATTTAAAAAAACTTTTGAAAAAATTGTGATTTGAAAGGCAAAAAATTGGGGGTAAGCCCGGGGTTTTTTCCGGGGGGGCCACCCTTTTCCCCCCCCACCCTTTCCCCTCTTTTTTTTCCCCCCCCCTCCCCCCCCTCCCCCCCCCCCCCCCCCCCCCCCCCCCCCCCCCCCCCCCCCCCCCCCCCCCCCCCCCCCCCCCCTTTCTTTTTTCCCCCCCACCCCCCCCATGGTCTTTAAGATGTCCTATGAGCCCACTTCAGCTGTGTGGGGCCCGTGAGAAAACTCTTGCTACGTCGTAGGCCTAGACGTTCAAAAATGCGTTGTGAAGTCGCCGCAAACGATTTCTTGCGAAAGCCGATTAAAATTTTCCACGTGGAACCCTGTTGATTGTATACGCCCGGATGGGACCAAAAAGTTGGGGGAAGAGATGAATGGGTGATAATGAAGATGAAAAAAAAATAAACCTGGGGAATGGGGGACCATGTTAAAAATAACAAATAGTGGACTGTAAATGAAGGGCCCCGGTTCACGATCCCGGACCAATAAAACACACTTTTATGGGAAAACACAATAAAAAAATGTATTTATTAATAACTTTTGAAAGTTAACAGAGAATAACACTAGACCTACGAAAGGCCCAGCAGTAAGTAATTTCATCTGATGATTAGGTGTGCAAAAAATGTTTTTTTTTTGTTTGAAATTCGAGCCTTTTAAAAAAAAAAATTCGCATTTGTCGCGATTTACCCAAAAAAACAATTTTTTTCATGCACAAATTAAAAAAAAAAAAAAAATGGATTGATGATTGTATTAATGATTTTTAAAACAAGCTCATGAAGTTAAGTTCAGAATCAGTTTTTTAATTTTTAAACTCAATTTCAGCCTTCCGTTTCAAAAAATTTCCCACATTTTTACCAGAATTAAATTTTGCTACCGGCACCCCACCCAAATTTATATGAATTTTGCATTTTTCAGTGTCTTTTGATATGCATTTTAAATTTTTTGACTTACTCTCGTTCAAACATTATTAAGCTCACAAACGCGTTGGCCCGCGCCTCCCCCATTCTACCAGCAGAAATTTAATTTCGACTTCGACCCGGCACCCCCCCAAAAATTCGAAAATTTTTTTTTTTTAAAATTTTTGCGACCCAATTTTGTTTTTAAAGGGCATAATTCTAATTTTCGCCACAGTTTTTGCGGTATCAAAAAATTTCGCAATTGGAATTGGTACCTTCATCACAATTCATGAGATTCATGTGCAAATGAATTTTAGGGTTTTGCACCCTTTAAAAATTCCCCCGGGAATTGTTGTCACCATTTTTTTCACATCTCTACTGAGATAAAAATTGTTTTTTTTTAAAACAAAGAAACATAGCGCCTTTTTAACACCAAAGAAATTTTACAAAAAATTAGGTGGCGTGAGCAATAAACAATGAAGTTAAAATGCACAAAAAAGTACCAGGATGGCTGTGAAAAATAAAGGGAGTGCAAAATGTGCATAAAAAAGAGTTAAGGGTGTAAAAAGAACTTTAAATTTTTATTATTATTTTTATTATTATTTTTTTATTATTATTTTTATTTTATTATTTTTAATTTAAAACAAATTTTTTGGGGGGACATTTCGCCGCGTCGAATCTGCTTTAATTGCTTTTGACGTTTCAGCCCAACTGTGTGGGCTATCCTCAGAAAAACAAGATATTAATTCTAAAAACTTACAAAAATAAAAGCCCAGACAAAAAAAAAAACGTCAAAAGCAATTAAAGCAGATTCGACGCGGCGAAATGTCCCGACCAATAAATTGTGTTAATTATTTACCGGGCCGCGAAAGCCTTAAATTTGAAATCATTCGCCTCTACGGGGAGGAAATATTTTATCAAACAAGAAAATTTCGGAAACTGCGAATGAAGAGAAGTGGTCTCCTGTGTGACCTTGCATTTCTTTGTCGCTGTAGAGATGAAGGTGTGATTCCAGTTTTTGCAAGAATATCTCACCACCTTATGGATTGTCATACTCGCAACATCTTCAAACGAGCTAGTGAAGCTTTGGTAAGGAATCAAATCCACAAATGTCGTACTAGTTTAGACTATATTGCTCGACAAGCGTTCACACTTCAGATGGAACTGAGTGCATCGTTGAGTCCTAACATGTGGTCTAAAATAGATGCACTTACAACCCAAAAAGCTCAGGACCTCCACAACAGGAAAAAGGCAGTGCAGGTTAAGAAGTTTGAATGTCTTCAGGCTAAAGAGGAAGAGTAATAAGACCACCCCAACACCAGGTAGTCCATAATTTGTCGAGTACAGTGTTAGATGAGCCTACCATGAACGTTTTGTCGAAAGGACTAAATTTTGCTGTCACTCCTAACCGTATTCCATTTGAAGAGATTATCAGTGGAGTAGAAGCGTCCTTGATTCGTCTGTCTGACGCTGAAGCAGAGGAAGTTCGACAAGAGACAACGAGAGTATTGAAAGCAGCGAAGCCTCCTGAAAAGAACCTTAGTAAGCAGGAACAAATGGCAATCAAGAGACTTCGAGAGAATGATTCAATACGAGTTCTTAAGTCAGACAAGGGTAATTCAACTGTGGTGATGGATTTAGTCGACTACAGGCGAAGATGGAAAATCTATTGCAAGGTAAAGCATACCAATTACTCCAACGAAGTCCTCTAAGCAGAATAACCCTTTTAACAGCAAAACTGATTAAAGAATCACCTCTAGACGTAGTGGTAAAAAAAGGCGATAACCCAACACGATGGTAGAACGCCGAGGATATATGGTCTTCCTAAAGTTCACAAGCCAGGAGTTCCGTTACGTTCCAATTGTAAACGCAATAGGTTCCCCTACCCATGAGTTGGCTCGCCACTTGGCAAAACAGATCCAACCACTTGTGCCAGATACCAAGTCGTATATTAAGAACTCGGCTCATTTTATTGAATGTCTTAAAGACCTAACATTCGATGACCAAGACTTGATGTAAGTTTTGACATTGTGTCATTGTTTACTAATATTTCAGTGCCAGAAGCAATGAAGGTGGTACGGGAAATAATTCCTTTGGCAAAACATATCTCGGACTTAATTCAACATTGTCTGGAATCCACATTCTTTGTTTTTGAGGGACAAGTGTATCACAAACTGAAGGCACTCCAATGGGCAGCCCTTTTATCTCCAGTAGTAGCCAATCTCTTTTTGGATGATTTCGAGTCCAAAGCACTGGACTCGGCTACACTGAAGCCAAAGATTTGGTTGCGATATGTGGATGACATCTTTGCAGTTTGGCCACATGGTAGGGAAACACTACATGCATTTTTGGTCTATTTGAATAGCATCCATCCAAGCATTCAGTTCACTATGGAATTAGAGACGAATGGCCAACTAGCTTTTCTGGATATTCTAGTCACGAGAGGAAACATACCTGGCCACGCCGTTTATCGCAAGCCCACTCATACCAACTTGTACCTGCATGAGACATCCATCACCACCCGCCACAGAAACAGTCTGTATTAACACGCTGGTAACCCGAGCTTATAGACTGTCAGACGAAGCAAGTTTGGAAAAGGAAAGGGTGTACTCAGAGAAGCATTATTAAACAATGGCTACAGTAATGCAACCATCAACAGGGCTTTGAACAGGCCACAGAGACAAGATAACAGAGCGATAGTTGAAGATGAGGCACCGGTAACATCACAGAGCCTTCCTGCCTTACGTGAAGTACACGACGGACAGAATCGGTCGCATTTTAGCTAAAAAAGAGATCAAAATGTTTATACTCCATGGAAAAAGGTAGCCAATTTGATGAAGCCAGTCAAAGATATCATTCCACTGCAAGAGAGTGGTGTTACCAAATATCCTTGCAAGTGTGGGTTGGTTTATATAGGCCAAACATGCAGGACAGTGGGAACAAGACTTAAAGAACATAAAGCTCATTGTAGGCATGCTCGAGAAGAACAGTCAGCGGTGGCTAAACATGCTTGTGAAAATGTTAACAATCCAAGACATGAAATTCTGTTTGAGAGTGCCACAATAGTTTGCAAAGAGCCTCGTTTACTTCCAAGATTGGTTAGAGAGTCCATTGAAATTGCTAAAACACCAAACAATTTTAATGGTATGTTGGGTTTAAGCTGAGCGGGTCGTGGGTGCCTATATTGAAAAGGATTCAAGACAACTCCAACGCTGGCCGTATCAAATTAGTTGCTTTATTCCCGACATCTTTCTTCCGGTTTCGAATACAGACCTTCTCGTCCTCCCTGTCCCAGAACTGGATCAGCCCAAGAAAGTGGAGTCCGACGAAGTGATCGTATACGTACCAGAAACTCTCAAATGTGATATTTTGGTCTTCATAAGAATGTAACGCATGTTTATAGAAGGCGGGGCCTGGTCATGGTAACTGTTTGTTTTGTGATTTTGTTTTTCTATGTAACGCCTTGTCTGGGCTTTTATTTTTGTAAGTTTTTAGAATTAATATCTTGTTTTTCTGAGGATAGCCCACACAGTTGGGCTGAAACGTCAAAAGCAATTAAAGCAGATTCGACGCGGCGAAATGTCCCGACCAATAAATTGTGTTAATTATTTACCGGGTCGCGAAAGCCTTAAATTTGAAATTATTATTATTATTATTATTATTATTATTATTATTATTATTATTATAGTGGTTCTTTATTGTTCAAACAATCTCAGGTACATTTGCGTCCTGGTATACACAAGGCGGGGTAAGGCCCAAGCCCAACAAAAGTTTACATTATAACAGCGTGAAAACATAAGTATAGTACACATATTATTGTAGACAAATTAATCAAATTAACAAAATAAAAATAAAGATGAGTGTGATAACAAAATCAATAAAAGTTTCTATCTATAAAACAAGCAATTGTATGACAAAATCTTTTAAAGAGAGAGAGAGAGAGAGAGAGAGAGAGAGAGAGAGAGAAAGAGAGAGAGAGAGAGAGTGATTACTGCAAAAATCTTCTGACTATGTGGCACGTTTGAAGGATTATTATTATTATTATTATTATTATTATTATTATTATTATTATTATTATTATTAGGATTTAAAATTTTTGAAATATGAGATTAGCCCAGTTTTAGCCAAACTAGTAAATTTATCGATTGAGTCAGGAACCGTCCCCTCAAACTTAAAGATATCAGTAGTTCGTCCTATCTATAAGAAGGGTGATCATATGTCATATTCCAATTATAGACCATAGCACTCCTCTCTGTTATAGAGAAAATCTTGGAGCGCTGTGTAGCCGACAATTTGTCTGCCTATCTGGAAAAATTTATATCATTGATAAATTGCAATATGGTTTCCAAAAGTAAAAGCACAAGTGACTTGCTTGTAAAATTCTCAGACTTCGTTAACACTAAATTAAATTATAACATGCATGTAGTTGCCCTATTTGTAGATTTTCGAAGCATTCGATACATTAAACCACAGTACATTAGTGGATATGCTTGAAAAATGTTGGTATTAGAGGTCAAACCTTAAAATGGTTCACTAGTTTTTTAACAGATCGAAACTCTCAGTAAAATAGGAGAATGCTTCAGTGAATATAGAGAGGTTGCGACTGGAGTACCGCAAGGCTCTATCTTGGGGCCAATTTTGTACCTGATTTATGTAACAATATGACTAAATGTGTAAAACACTGTAGTTTGTTCATGTCTGCTGACGATAACTGTTTGGTTATTTGCTCATATGAACCTAAAAATGGCTGAATCTACTTTGCAGCGGATTTCACTCAATTATTAATGTGGACGCACGATTATGATCTCGTTATTAATGCTGACAAACCAAGATTCTAACATATGTGCTCACCTCTGAATCAGAACAGGCATCAACCTCTTAAATAATATTCCATTCTTATGAGTGTTTGCATGATATCGTAATGGAAAAACTGTGTACGGTGTAGTGTTGAAATTGAGTCTGTTGACAGCCATGTCTATTTAGGTGTCTTAATTGATAGATTCATGTCGTGGAGGCCGCATATTATCTCCTTATGCAAGCGTTTAAGATCCTGTGCATTTCAATATTCAAATTAAAGTTGGTACTATCCGTTTAAAACTTTTAAGGTCAGTTTACACTGCGACTCGCCGAGTCAATCATCTCTTATGGCCTCTTTGCCTGGGCTTTGCATCTTTAAGCCCACGTAAATTTAATAACCAACTTCAAACACAATGATTATGAACTATGACACCATGCTTTTTAAAAGAAATCCAAGATATAACAGCATACAATAATATCACTTTTGCAATGTACTACCTGTATCATACCTATTTAGTTTAGATTATTTTAAAATTTTATTTTCAATAGACAATATGAGCAAACGAAAATACGGGGATTACGCGGTCGATTCAAGAGGGAATTACTTTTTGCCTAAATTCATAACAAATATGGAAAACGCACACTTTTTATTTGACACCTGCTATTTTCAACAGCCTACCTGGTCATCTGCGCAATCTTAGACTCTAAATACAATTATTTATTATTTATTATCTCAGCCATTAAGATCTGATTAAGTTTTAATTGCTCGATTGTTTATGTGCAGTCTACAACACCTAATCATTCATCTCAATTCCCAATTTGCTTTTATTTTATTTTTTTATTGCAGTTGTTCAATTTACTATTTTCATTATGTATCCTGTTGGTTTGCTTTAAAATTTGATACGAATGACAAGTCTGTTGTTTGTTTTTTTGGAGGAGTCTTGAAATATTTAGATACTTGGTGCAATATGTAAATTATTTCATCTAATACTGTGTTGTTTTTGTGTTACCTCAAGTATAATATTTTTTATATTCATATTCAAGTTTTGTTTTTTTTTTAGTTTGTTTTGTTATACAGGACGGTGTTTCTACTGAGTTTTGTTCTATTTTTCTTTGTTATTGTTGTAATAACTTGCGCACAACACCGTAGTTGTATGAATGTACACATTGTTGTGGTTTAAACCACAGACAAGCCTTACTTTAAGGCTTTGTGGACCGAAGCATATAAAAAATGTACACATATGTAATTAATGAATTAAAAAAAAAAAAAAAAAAATTATTATTATTATTATTATTATTATTTTTATTATTATTATTATTATTATTATTATTGTTTATTCTTGTTTAAATTTACAACAAGAAACGGCGTCGACGCTAGCAAATATCTTGCTAAAACACTCAAAATCTGTGGAAATCTCGTTTTATGTTACGTGTTATGTCGCGAAGAGCCTATAAAAGTTCATTTTTTAATTGATAAACTGAATCTTTTAAAAGTTCCTTTTCAAAAGCAAAAGGAACTTTCCAAAGTATGTCGACCTTGTTCAAAGCATCGTGACGTAAAAATGGCTCCTGTTTGAAAAAAGTATAATACAACATGCTAAGGCGTCCACCCGGAAAGTGGGAGACTCGGGTTCGAACCCCGATCGGGATGGATTTTTTAATTTCTGGATTGTATTAAAAAATATTAATAATTTGAGATGTTCAACGATATTTTTTTCAGTATCGATATCGGCGCAATTTTGCCGATATCGTATCGCAATATTGAAATTTCAAAAGTAATATCGATATTGCGATATCGAATTTTTTTCGACCGCAAAAATTACGATTTTTCATACGTGATCGTAAATGCTAGACTTGTGTGCTTGATATTGATGGGATATTAGTTAATTTCTCGATTTGTTTCGTTGGGAAACACTCCCGTAGGAGTAATTGATATTATTTACTACAATTCAGAAATTAAAAAGTCCGCGCTCTACAACCGCGATGGTTGGAACCAATCGTGCAATAAACCAACCGGGGCATGCTCCCGCATTCAGACAAGGCGTCAAAAATATTCGATGTATAACATTTCATAAATAAAATAAAAAAATTATATTTATGAGTCTACCCACTCAGTTTTTATATAACTGATTTTCCAGTGGGGTACAATCAAGTAAATCGACAGACGCGACCAAGCCACCCTGTCGAAGCCCCGGACGACGCAATCGACGAGTGAGCGATAACCAACCAAAGATCAATATTTTTAATAGGAAATATAGCAATCAGTGGTATGGACAGTGCGAACACCCGCAGATCAACGCCAGAATCAACAAGGCCGATTCAGCACAACTCTGAATTTATTATGTGCTTTGTTGCTAAGACGGCTCCAAAGTCACCGTTTACAAACTCTTACGACAAGAACTGATGGACTTAAGTCCAAATCAGAAGTTAAAAAACTTCTGACTTTAACGGGAATCGAACCCTGAACCTTCTGCATTGGAAGCAGATACGCTAACCACAAGACCAACAGGACGGGTACATTTTAAGCTCTGAATTGTAGTTGCAGAATACATCTGAATGGATGGAACAGTAGTGCAACGAATATCTGCTGCCTTTGAACTGACCACCAAACATTAATTATAATGTCATTACCTTTACGCAGGTATAAGCGAGGGTTTATTTCTTCACCTACGAGAGTGTTTCCCGACTAAACAAATCGAGAAATCAACCCTCCCTCATCCCTGCGTAAAGGTAATGACATCATAATTAATGTTTGGTGGTCAGTTCAAAGGCAGCAGATATTCGTTGCAGTACTGTTCCATTTATTCAGATGTATAATGCAACTACAATTCAGAGCTTAAAATGTACCCGTCCTGATGGTCTAGTGGTTAAGATGCCTGTCTGGAATGCGGGAGATCCGTGGTTCGATTCCCGGTTGGGGCGGACTTTTTTAATTTCTGAATTGTAGTAAATATAAATAATATTAGTAAAGTCATCGAGATTTTCTAGTGAATCTACTTGAAACTTGTTTTTTTATACCTCATAATAAATAATGTTTGAACTCGGAGCGTGTAAAGATAACAAGTCGCGTCGTCGATGTTGTCACTACAACGGGAGCAACTTGACTGAAATCCCATGCAGCGCGTTACGTGAATCGAGAACGAGGTTAGAGGGGAAAGCGCTATCTCTACAGCTCTCAGTGTAGGAGGTGCGCGCACATCGGTTAGGCGCTGGCGGAGATAGTAGCGGAGAAGTGGGAGGAGCGTTCGGTTGAACTGCAGAAATGTGTAGTGCAGACTGCGGCAGGACATTTAACATCGAGAATATTCAAGCTACGATATTGCGATACTTCCGATATGACGGCGGGGTATCGACATAGAAAATAGGCTCAATTTTTGCGCGATATCGATATCGAATCGAATAATCAATATTGTTGAACATCTCTAAACATATAATATTCTTCCGAGTATTGGGGGGAAAATGATATGTACGATACTATTTGCGGGTTTTAGTGAGAGTTCTTTTCTCTCTAAATTGTAGATTAGCGTCTTCCATTACATTTTTGTTAAATATAAATTGTTGCATTACAATATGCATGAATGACACACAAAGACGTGCAAATTAACAAATTTATTCACCGCTTTTTGTAGAGTTTTGATTTTAACACAGACTTTTACACCGCCTAAAAAAAATTGAGCCCCTTTGTGGTGGTTTATTTACCATAAATGTGTGTCCTATAATACATTAGGCCTAACAACCCAAAATTTATTATCTCACCAGTCTGCTTGTCAAGTGTTTGTGTGAACTGGTTGATTGGTGGAGGAACCTTCAGCCTTTTCTGCAATACAGCTCGCTGGCGTTGAACACGGATGTATTTGGGCCATCGGACGAATCGGCTAAGATCTCGTTTTGGCTGGACATTCTGACCTAATGATAATTTAAAATAAACACAGTTAATATTATATTTAGATGTCTCGGGGCTAGGCCAACTTCTGCAAAAATACTTCAAACCCTCCAGTCCTTACAGAACATCATTAGGGCCTAACCATTTTGGGTCCAAGCCCAATTCTTTGTTATTTTAATAAAAATAATTTGAAATTGGAACTTGAAAAAGTAATAAGATCCAATGCATAGGCCTAGGTAGGCCTACAAAAAAAACTTACAGACAAACATAGGCCTACAGACAAACACTCAAAAGTAGGGATGCACATCAATACATTTTTCATCGTTGATTGTCAAAATGGTAATGTACCAGTACTTATAAAATCGATATTACCTACCAATAAATAGAGGTACCTAAGTGGAAAATGGTGATAACGAAATTTGCAATTTTATTCCAAATGTCTGCTTTAGACATTCGTGATTTTTTTTTAAATGCCCGTTTATTGCTTAAAATGTAACATTATCGAAAAATTGCATCATTTAGAGATGGAAAAAACACACATTTTGCAAATTCTCGCATAGGCATATAGCGGGAAAAGAACAAAATTGTATGAAATTGGTCATAAATCAAAACGCAAATTAACTTGCAAAATTGAACCTTTAAGTGCACAAAAAGGATGTGGTGGAGGTGCCGGTCCAGAATTTACGCGATTTTTGGTGGAGTTGCGGGTCCAGACTGAACATTAAATGCAACATTGTTCATAGTCAACAACATACACATTGTAGGTAGACCCACTTTTTGACCGGGGGGAGGGGGGGGGCGGCGGCTATGTAGTGGGTCGATGGTTAATAACTATTTTGTGTCAATACTAATCAAAGAAAAATAGAATTTATTTACCGATTAGGCGCCTACCTATATCTTAAGTTAGCTAACATCCCTCGCTTAATTTCAAAATATGTAGTTTGAAAAAATAATTGAATAAACCACAAATATCTTCACATGACTTACTATAAGGTGACCCACAATTAGTGATGGGAATTTTCATGAAAAAAAAATAATCTTGAAAATTTCATGAAAATTTTCGTGAAAATTTACAAGGTTTGTTAATCTGTTATTCAAACTGTACTTTACCATAAAATAAATAAAAATAATTTATTTCAGTGAGACTCGGGCTGAGGTGGAATACGTCTAATATTATGCAATATCTTGTTGATTAATTTTTGATGAAAATGTTGAATATTGAATTGGGATTCCATCATTCAACATAAAACATATAGTATATTAAAATCTAAAAAAATACACCCAATGTTTTGGGTGGTTAAGGGAAAGCCTAGATTATTGGATGAGCTTAGCTTTAGCATTTCACTACACTGGAGAAAAAATCTGTTTTTTTTTGTATTTTTGTCTGTTTGTTAACACGATTCCGGCTAAACCGATACTCCAATTGCTATGAAATTTTCTGCAGGCCTTTGAAATCTCTGAACTTAGAACCACCACTTTTATGAGCGCAATCGAAAAATAATTTCTCGTGAAAATAGTAATTTTACGCTTTTTTTGCTATAAAAAAATTACGCTCATCCAACAATGCGCCTGAAAAAGCGATAGCGAAGCTTCCTAGTACGTAGTCACTACAAACAATACGGTAGGCTACCTACAGACTAATTGGAGGCGAAGACCTCACACCAAAGTAATGTTTGTCCCGGTCTTTCCATTCCACTAGGGTAGGCCCTACCCCAGGCATTTAAGTTCTGCATAACCCTCTAGCATTTGTGCTAATTAAAGATAGATTTTATCTGGCTAGGCCCAACCAGACTATTGCCTAAGACAACCTACAAAAATAATAAGTAAGGCCTAGCTAGACCTTCATTTGCAGGCTTCGTATTTGCAATGTGACCTAGCTCCCACATTGACAAAAACTTCTAGGTCCATGTCAATGTCTCTGTTCTAGGCTAGGCCCCAGCATGCATTAGGCCTATTGCTGGCAGGAGGCTAGCCAAATATTAAATACCAAATACCAACTGCATAATTAAACAACATAATAAAAATAAAAACTTGAAAATTTTCAATGTGCGGCCCTTGAAAATCTTATCAAGTCCCAACACTACCCACAATTGACCAGGGGTGGAATACAGTGGGTTGAGTTTTAATTCAATCTAAGAGTGTTACCTTAAAAATTTCATTAATATTTTAATATTTTTTATCAAAAGCTTATGCATTTTGACTTAATATGAGACCTTTTTCGTCTTACTTACCACATTGTTATTTGTACCCCAGCAAAAAAAAGTTTTCCCCCTTTGGGGGGTCCC
>JAMZAV010012308.1:0-20419 GCA_024449915.1 Sweltsa coloradensis | reverse complement strand
AATCCTACCTGTCATCAAAAGAAAAACTCGTGCATCTATATGCAATTAATTATATGTATATTATTTCATTTCTGGCTAACATCTTCAATACTATAATTATTATTAATTAATTATATAATGATATGCTGTTAAATTATTAATTATATATGAATGGAGGATTGTTGGAAGAGATACCATCCAAATTTTAAAATGTTGATGCTTAAATTGGAAAAATAAAACTATTTTCAAACTCCTCCATTCATTAGTCACAGGTTCTTAATTTAAATTTCACTAGTCCAAGGTCAAGATGTGTGAAGGTCAGACGGCGCTCTTTGCTTGGTCGCTCATTTATATAAAAGGGCGTTAATAAGCTAAGTAAAAACCAACAACAGTAGGACGACAGATATAACCAATCACACGGGACTCCATGTATAATAATTAGCAGATAGATAAAGTGTCAATGTAAAAAGCTTAAGCTTGATTGAGTTGTTTTGGAAGCGTTTGCAAATACTGCAATATTAAAGTAAAGTACTTGGGCTAATCTAGGTACTGTATGTATCTGCTAAAATCTATACACAACACATCTATCAAAAATCCTGTAATAATCTGCATAACTGCTGCGCTGCGTGATTGATTGACACTAAGCCTGTATTATGTGGATTAGTTGGAATTAAATCCTGGCATTGAAGTGTACACTGAGGAAATAATAAGCCACAGATTAATTTCAAGTTTGCATTTCTTAATTCTTATACTATCTTTTATGTCTGGGATTGTACCCAACTGATTGATTCCTGTAGATACTACTAGGAAAACGCTAAAGTCCCGCCGCGTTGATGGATGAGCTTTTTTAAGTTTTTAGTTTGCGTGAGATATCTTTACTTTTGCAAGTGCTTTGTTTTGCTGCCTACGCATTGTAGGTGATTGTTGTCAAGTTTCTATTGTTTCTTGTTAATTTGTTATTATTTACCGTAAAAATCTTATATTAAAAGCTTTATTTCTATGGATTCTGGCTAACTTTTCCAACTTTTTCTTTCAAAAGGTACTTTATCACCATAACCTCAATGCCCATGTATAATATGAACGTTGAAGCCCCACCCGTTGGGTCAGAATTGGCCCAAATAGCACGAAAATATCGCACAAAAAATCAAAAAACTTATATTAAAAGCTCTATTTCTATGGATTCTGGCTAATTTTTTCAACTTTTTCTTTCAAAAGGTACTACATCACCATTACTCTAATGCCCATGTGAAATATGAACGTTGTAGCCCCACCAGTTTGATCAGAATCGGCTCAAATAACACGAAAATATCGCACTAAAAATCGAAAAAAATCGTAAAAGTACGATATTCACAAGAAATATTTCTTCGATTGTACCCAAAAACAATACACCTCTAAGTTCAGAGATTTCGAAGGTCCCTTTCAATTTTCATCAAGATCGGATATGCCGTTTGTCTGGTAGAGAGTTAACAAACAGACAGAAAAACAAACAAACAAACAAAAAAAAAAAAACACCCGAGCTAAATTTTTTGGGGGTCAGTGAAATTGAAGTCTTTGCTTTGCTCATCCAATAATATCTACATGCTACATTCTGAAGGACATCCGGTAACAACAGCTCGCAAAAAAAACATGTCTCCCCTGCTAATAGTAAAAAAATAATGAAATTATATAAAACATATGGGGTAATAGTAATAGGCCTGCTAATTATTAGAGGCAAGGATTTTTCATGTCATGTTAATTTTGCGAAATTGGACTTAAGTGAAAATTTCAACTATTTGTGAGGTAAAGATTACCTTTTTTGGTTTATTTGGATTAAGGACACGTCAAGCGTTAGGTCATAATGCGCCTACAAATTCCTAAGACTAGAACTGATGGACTTAAGTCCAAAATTTCTGCCTATAGCGGGAATCGAACCCTGGACCTTCTGCATTGGAAGCAGAGACGCTAACCACAAGACCATCGAGAAGGTCTCAGATAACTTGAAATGTTCGTGTTACTCACTGTAAAGCTATAGGCCTATGGAAAGTAGAGGGGATTACAACAAATGTGTATACACATGTGGAGTTTCGTTGAGTTAGGCCTATGTCAGATTTACCTTTGAGGGCAATGCCCCCTTCTCATTCATGAATGTTTTCCATAAAAGATTCCCAAGGGCGGGGGCGGTACATCCTCTATAGTCCTACGCAATAATGTGTAGGAGAAGGACCTATGTCATTTGGCTGAATGTTCAATAAATAAATAAATAACTTTCACAGATTACAGCAACTAATTAAGATTGCAAACATGGAATCCATCCATGAACGTGGTGGTATATTGCAAAGTGTGATCCATCTATATTATTATATAAATAAGCAATGTCTGTACTTTTACTTCTTCAGTTTTTCCCCCACTCTCGGTCAATGAAAGATTGGGGTACAGGGCACCTACTAGTCGTAATAAACCATCTTTAAGGCTATTCAACCGCGTTTTTCTATTTTCCAAAATATGCTACCAAGTCAACATAGTATAGCGAATGGCTTTGAAACCTGTCTCTTTTAGAAAATCAAAACTATTTCAAATTATTTCAAATTTTTCTGATCTGGTACACGGCCATTATCGCCACCTCAAGTGCCGCCAATCGAAAAAATTCGCAGGAAAGACAATTGTTAAAAAAAACTTTTTTCTCTCAGTCAGCCTATAGAAAACCAGTTGAAAAATAATGTCACAAAAACACAACACCCTACGTTGAACGGTGTGCCTTGGCTAATTGAAGGTTGAAATTATTTTGAGGTGGCCATATTGGCCGTGTACCAGATCAGAAAAATTTGAAAAAAAAATAGTTGTGATTTTCTAAAAGAGACAGGTTTTAAAGCCATTTACTAGGCCTATATTTTGACTTGGTAGCATATTTTGGAAAATAGAAAAACACGGTCAAATAGCCTTAAAGCAAGCAGGCGTAGGGTTCCCTACGTGTTATTCTTCCCTTCCTGTTCTATTTTATTCACAAACTTTATTTATTGAGAACCTTTTTTAAAAATTGCAAAAATACTTAGCTGGTTTTGTGAATGTTATTTTTTCCCAATTGTCTAATTAAAAACTGACCGAGCTGTAGATAATTTAGTTGACTATAGAAATGCCCACGATAATCAATATTATCGATCGATAATCAAAATTGGATAAAATTTTGATAATCAATAATCAAAAGTCATTATCAATAGGTAATCAAAATATCAATAATTGGTTGAGAACGGCCCCAGACACTTAATTTGTATTTTCCGCTTGGGCAGACAGACATAAGGTGTGTTACTCCAGATTTATGTTTGGTAGCAAACTTAGCTGATAGCGGGAGGCAAAAACAAAGACAATACAGACAGGACGAGGCAGCGAGTGGCATGAGATTGTACTGTTTTGAATTTCATTTACCACATTTGAGATTCCATCTATTTCGGAACGGTCTTGAATTTTTAATTGGTAATATCGATATTATCTTATAGAAATCAATCAAGAAATTACAAAATCCATCCCAGCAGATTGATTTCTATAAAATCAAATACACCTACGGAAGTGTTTCCCGACGAATGAAATTAAGAAATCGATATTATCGATAAAAAATATAAATAATAAATTAACAATAATGAAAAAAGTATCGATGTGCATCCCTAGTTGACTATAAACATACACTAGGCTGCTTCGTGAACGCTTCTTATAGTGGTGTTGTGGAACAGTGTTATTTTTACGAGAGATTTGTTTTAATAGTATACCGTACCCAAATTCATGTATCATAAGTTCTGTGATTTCAAAGATCCTCTGACAATTTCATCATGATTGCACAGTGGCCATTTGTCCGGTAGAGAGCAAAGAAACGGACAGAAAATCACTTAAGAAATTTTAATTTAAAATTGAGTGTTTTTCATTTATCAATGCAACATTGGTTGGCTACCTACTTCCACAAGTTATTAGGCCCTATTGATACAAATTCGCTTTAAATTGCATTTTAGGCAATCAAACATTATGCAATAACTTAAAAAAAAATTGCCTTTGGTGAATTTGCTTACGGCGGCTGAGGGCTTAGCCCCAGGCCCCGGCTGTACCGGGATACCTACTACTGGCCCCGACTTATGTTTCCTGGACCCTAACTTTTTAGTTGATTTGTCCACCCCTGCAATACTTTATACAAAACACATACATTTATATACTTTCATTGAAACTACATAATAACGTAGGCCTATACCTAGACCTACTAAGACTCAACATCATCTGCAATCTAAATTTGAATTACCACAAAATATTATGCACCCACACACAAGCCTTGCTCATGTGGGCATTCACCTTCATATGTAAATTAATGTTTATTTTTCTATGTAATGTATTTTTTTCGCACAAATTTGAATAAAAGTGTGCTAAATTTGAATCTTAGTTAATCTATTGAATTCTGCAGCATTACAGTTTGTTTGTTGATGCAAGAAACATTGTCGTATCAGTGTTGATACGTTGTGATATATCAAGTGTGCGAGTCAACCATCGATAATTTTTTTTGTACGGTAAGTACGGTACTACTAAACCACACACACGTGGCCTGATGATTGTAGTATATGCTGCAGTGTGGGTAGGTAACACTGGTCACGTCATATCAATGACATCACTGGATCATGGCGCTTAAGCCTGACGAGTCGTAATTGAGCGAGCGAAGCGAGCGTCTCCACTTGACTCTTATGGCTCGAATGTCTGTTTTTTTTTGTTTTGTTTGTTTGTTTTTTTTTTCTGTTACTGCTTCGATACAGGTCGCACCGTTTCTCTGATCGGCCTGAAATTTTGCACACATGTACATACCACCTAGGCGGGTTGCTGTATAGTTTTGTGGCAAAATCGTTCAAAAAGTTAAAAAGTTACATTAAAGTTAATCGAAAGTTTTTTTTTCAAACTAAACGGCGACAAAATCTGAGGTGGCCAAATCATTTAGAATGTCCGTCCGATCGCGAATATGTTATTTTTATTTTGATCCGATAAGTAGTGTAGATGGAAATTACATTATAACAAAGTCCCGTTACCATGGCAACGGAAAGTCGCACATCTTTTTTGGCTCATGATAGCGGTCGAACGGAGGCTCGGATCGAGTTGAAATTTTGACCATCCGCAAGTTTCGTTCCCGATTGAATGCCATTAGTTTTGTGGCAAAATCGTTCAAAAAGTTATAAAGTTACATTAAAGTTAATCTAAAGTTTTTTTTTAAAAACTAAACAGCGACAAAATCTGAGGTAGCCAAATCATTTAGAATGTCCGTCCGGTCATGAATATGTTAATTTTATTTTGATCCGATAAGTAGTGTAGATAGAAATTACATTTTAACAAAAGTAACGTTACCATGGCAACGAAAAGTCGCACAAGAATTCTGGTCACTATGTACTGCCACCTAGAAGTAATCAAGAGTTAAAATAGTTTTCCCAAAGAAATAATGTCAAGGTCCTCTAGATGGCGGTGGATTTTATCCATTCTCTCCTATTTTACAAATTTTCAGCTAAATCGGTCAAGACCTTAAAGACTTATTGGTATGTAACATTATGGGAATGTCGTACTCGGGCCGTGTTGCACGTACTGGTGCTCGCTCAACAACGCGTCCAACTGAGCGTTTTCCTAGTTAATAACCAGTGCCCTCTTATTTAGTGACCTTTAATAGTGTCCTAAGTAGGCCTAATCATATTGGTCAGTAACCTATGCTTGGGCGCCCACAGGAATTTTGGTGGGGGAGTGGGGGCAAAAATTACAATCTGTACTTTTGTTGGGCAAGAACAGGGGGTTTGAAAATCAGGTTTTTAGAATGCGTTTGGTGGGTTTTAGATAAAAGCAGTAGGCTGAATCCAATACCAAAATTATGTAATTTTTGTGCAGTCGATACTCGAAACTAGAAAACCACCAAAAGGAATCTCAAAGGAAACCTTCAAAATATTTTACCCCCCATTTTTTTGTCCTTTAGTCAAAGGCTTCAGATTCCCATCATTGAGTTGGAAGGTTATTTGCTCTTTTGTCCACTGAGATAATCTGACTTTACCAAACCTTTACCAAGCCTTTTATTGTGAAGGTCAAAACTCGCATTATTCTATGGAGTGATATTCTTTTCAAAACTCAAGACGAACTATTGCAGGTAAAAGACACAATAAGCTATAGGCCCTCCGCCCTAGGCTAGGCCTACTTTCTCGCAGAAAATTGGCAACCATTAAATTTAACAAACGTTCATCAGTAAAGAAATCGACTTTCCATGCACATGTTTTAAATACTACAAATCATAAATCCACACATCAAATGATGGCAAATTAGTCTAGGGTGTGATTTTTTTTTGATTATTAAAAAAAATCATGATTTATTTGATTTAAATCAATTTTTTGATTTAGGGCCTAAATCAGATTTTTTCGATTTTTTTCGATTTAAATCAACAAAATCAGTGTTTCAAAACTTGTCAAGTTGATGAGCGGATCAAATTACTTTCACAAGCGTTTCAGAAAATATAATTCAAAAATTATTTTAAGGAAAACTTTGCCTAAATCAGTTAGAACTCTTGTGTTTGTTGCTCAAAATGAAGAAAAAGTGCATTTGATTTAAATCAATGATTTTTATTAAATAAATCATTTGATTTAAATCTGATTAAATCAATGATTTTTATTAAATAAATCATTTGATTTAAATCTGATAAAAATCAAAAACACCCTGCAAATTACTAATTAAATTAGTACTTCTGTTTGTTTGGGGCCAAGGGGGGGGGGGAAACTGCTCCCCCTTGCCCCCTCCTGCAGGTGCCCACTGCCCATGAACCTATGTGAACATAAAATAATCATCCAACCATATATAATAGGTAGTAGGTATTGTATACCTACCATAGATAATAGGCTAATTCTAGATAATCTTCTCTCAATGGTTTTATTTCCTTAAAATAATGGGCTTCCAACAATACCAGCAATACGGTACCATAATTTTTTTAGCATTCAGTTGGCTTAAATCTTGATCCTAGAGAACCTAGCAATAGCCTACATTTCTCGGAATCATTGAGTGGCAGCAAATTTATGATAGTTTAAAATTTCATTATTTGTGCCAAGACGAGGCAGTTAGCCCAATTTATGGTGAAAATAAAAAAAATCTTCTTTCTGGTATGCCCAAAAGCAGTGAATTGGTGGTAAAAAATCATACACTAATTTTGTAATAAACATTGCTGGTCGGTGCTCGCAACCATCTGTCTCCATGTAAAATTGGTGGCCAAGTTAATTTAAATATAATTACTAAATAGGCCTAGTTGGCCTAAATATAATAATAATATATCATAGGGCTAATTATTACGTACCGTTATTACTCTTTGTATTCGGTTCATTGTAAAGTAGGTATGTATTTATTTATCATGCAAGAAAAGTGCCTATTTTGTGATTATTTTAAAAGTTTACCTGCCGATATCTTCTCCATAATTACCAATATACTTAGGCCTACAGTATTTGAATGTACCATACCGGTACACACATTTATATTCAAAATAGTTCTACATCCCAGTGCGCAACATAGGCGACTCTTATACATAGTTTAAGTTGGAATAAAAAACGCATACTTATAGGCCCTAGCATACAGTTTATACCTCAATCAGTAGCCTACCTGCTTACTCATGGTCATTGGTAAGGTGACCAGACGTACCGGTTTGACCGGTACAGTACCGTTTTCAGAACACTTGTACTGGTGTCCCGAGAGACTCGTTAAAATGATGTATTTGTACCAGTTTGCAATTTTGGAGGAGAAATGTCCCGGTATTCTGTCAACTGTACCGTGTGGAAGGATAATGTTTTACTTAAAAATACACTCCTCCGATAAATACTAACAGTTATAACATTGATATAGTTCTTCCACTCCCAAGAGATAATTAATTTTCTCTAGGGGTGTGCTAGTATTATTCAATGATTTCGGTGGAGGTGCCGGGTCGCGCACGTACCGGAAAACGCAAATATCGTTATCTATTCTTAGCGTTACCTTAGCAACCCTGAATATCCATAATACTAACCTCAGTCATTTGATACAAATTTGTGTTCTTTTTCGATGTTCTGAACTTTTTTTTAGCACAACTAATAAAAATATGTCACTATAATGTTTGTATCAACATTACCTGTAATACCACTTTCTACAGAATTATATGTCACAGCATATTACATTTTAAATCAATTAGATGTTACTCTTTCACTTTTGGAGCCAACATATGGACATATCAATAAATAAAATTAATATTGAACATAATGTTAAAAAATAAATATAGGCCTAGCCAAAGAGTAATAAGGAAATTAAAAAAAGACGAAGTAGGTACTCGGATTCGACTTGGATTAAAAAATCAAGACTTGCACACACCTAATTTGCTGTCAATATTTGCATTGATTTTGTTTATAGATAATGAAAAATTAAAATGTAATAATCATGCAACTGAACTACGTTTTTGATTAGTCAGGGCCTACATACCTACACTAATTGGATGAGTGTAGCGAGCGAAGCGAAGATTCCATTTCACTACACTGGAGAAAAACATTCGGAATGTTTTTTTTTCTTTTTTTTCTTTTTTTTTGTATTTTTGTGTGTTTGTTAACACGATTCCGGCTAAACCGATACTCCGATTGCGATGAAATTTTATGGAGGCCTTCGAAATCTCTGAACTTAGAACTGCCACGTTTTTGAGCGCAATTGGGAAATTTTTTCTCATAAAAAACGCAATTTTACGATTTTTTTCGATTTTTAAAAAATTTCTTCGACTTATAACACCTAGGCCTACATGCTTTATCCGATTGTAATGATTTTTTCACAGAACCTTAATTTTATGAATTAAAATATTCGTGTGAAATTTGAGCGTAATCGAAAAATTATTTCTCATGAAAATCGTAATTTTACGGGTTTTTTTCTTTTTGGATGAGCGTAGCGAGCGTAGCGAGCGAAGCGAAGATTCCATTTAACTACACTGGAGAAAAAAATCCGGAATGTTTTTTTTTTTTTTTTTTTGTATTTTTGTCTGTTTGTTAGCACGTTCCGGCTAAACCAACTCCGATTCGATGAAATTTTATGGAGGCCTTCGAAATCTCTGAACTTAGAACTGCCACGTTTTTGAGCACAATCGAAAAATTATTTCTCATGAAAATCGCAATTTTACGATTTTTTTCAATTTTTTAAAAATTTCTTCGACTTACAACACCTACATGCTTTGTCCGATTGTAATGAATTTTTCACAGAACCTTAATTTCATGAATTGATATATTCATGTGAAATTTGAGCGTTATCAAAAAACTATTTTTTACGAAAATCGCAATTTTACGACTTTTTTTCAATTTTTAAAATTTCTCCAGCTTATAACACCTACATTCTTTATCCGATTGTAATGATTTTTTTACATAACTTTAATTTTATGAATTAATATATTCGTGTAAAATTTGTGCGCAATAGAACAATTATTTCTTATGAAAATTTCAATATTACGATTTTTTCCTTTTTTTAAATTACGATTAATTTAAAAAAAATTAAATTTAAGTTAATTTTTTATTTAATTTTATTTAATTTTAAAAATATCTTCCAACTTAGTAATGATTTTTTTCACAAAACAACAGAAAATCCGCATAACACATGGCAGCTCAATGCACCAATAACGCTCATCCAACAACGCGGCGGGACTTAAGCGTTTTCCTAGTTTTAAACAATTCTTTGACTTATAACACCTACATGCTTTATCCGATTGTAATGATTTTTTTACAGAACCTTAATTTCATGAACTTATATATTCGTGTTAAATTTGAGCGTTTTTTTAAAATTTTGATTAATTAAAAATTAAGTTAATTTATTTAATTTAATTTAATTAAAAAATTAAGTTATTTTTTTAAAAAAATTAATTGAATTAAAATAAATCTTCGACTAAGTAATGTTTTTTTCATCCAACAACGCGGCGGGACTAAAGCGTTTTCCTAGTTATTTCGTTGAAAAGACAAAATGTAGCCTATTAAAAGTTAAATCTGCATATTATACAAATTCAATGCATTTTCAATTATGTTTATTATTGATTAGAACTTCATTAGTATGATGCCCTCATCAATAGGCCTACATTACACAGAACATAATGTTAAAAAATAAATATAAGCCTAGCCAAAGAGTAATAGGGAAATTAAAAAAAAGACAAAGTACTCGGATTCGACTCGAATTAAAAAATCAAGACTTGCACACACCTAATTTGCTCAGTCAATAGGGTATTTGCATTGATTTTGTTTATAGATAATGAAAAATTGAAATGTAATAATCATGCAACTGAACTACGTTTTTGATTAATTAGAGCCTACATACCTACACTAATTATTTTGTTGAAAAGACAAAATGTATTAAAAGTTAAATCCGCATATTATACGAATTCAATGCATTTTCAATTATGTTTATTATTATTGATTAGTACTTCATTAGTATGATGCCCTCATCAACAGGCCTACATTACACGCATTATTTTCTGCCGAGAGCTTATATTTTATTTTGTACTATCATTTTGAAACCACTAGTTTTAGATTTTATGACTACAAAAATGTACACATTAAAACCATTTTTGGATGAGCATAGCGAGCAAAGCAAAGATTCCATTTCACTACACTGGAGAAAAAAATCCGGAATGTTTTTTTTTCTTTTTTTTTTCTTTCTTTTTTTGTATTTTTGTGTGTTTGTTAACACGATTCCGGCTAAACCGATACTCCGATTGCGATGAAATTTTATGGAGGCCTTTGAAATCTCTGAACTTAGAACTGCCACGTTTTTGAGCGCAATTGGGAAATTTTTTCTCATAAAAAACGCAATTTTACGATTTTTTTCGATTTTTAAATATTTCTTCGACTTATAACACCTAGGCCTACATGCTTTATCCGATTGTAATGATTTTTTCACAGAACCTTAATTTTATGAATTTATATTCGTGTGAAATTTGAGCGTAATCGAAAAATTATTTCTCATGAAAATCGTAATTTTACGTTTTTTTTTCTTTTTTTAAACAATTCTTTGACTTATAACACCTACATGCTTTATCCGGTTGTAATGATTTTTTTACAGAACCTTAATTTCATGAACTTATATATTCGTGTTAAATTTGAGCGCAATCAAATAAATATTTCTTATGAAAATTGCAATTTTACGATTTTTCTTTTTTAAAAATTTCGATTAATTAAAAAATAAAGTTAATTTATTTAATTTAATTTAATTAAGCGAGCGAAGCGAGCGTTTCCATTTGACTCTGCCGGAAAAATTAGTCACTGGTTTTGTTTTTGTTTTTTTTTTTTTTGTTTGTTTGTTTTTTTTTTTTTTTTTTGTTTGTATGTCTCGCGATAACGTTCGAACGGAGGCTCGGATCGAGTTGAAATTTTCACCATCCGCAAGCTTTGTTCTCGATTGAATGCCATTAGTTTTGTGGCAAAATCGTTCAAAAAGTTAAAAAGTTACATTAAAGTTAATCGAAAGTTTTTTTTTCAAACTAACCGGCGACAAAATCTGAGATAGCCAAATCATTTAGAATGTCCGTCCGGTCACGAATATGTTAATTTTAGTTTGATCCGATAAGTAGTGTAGATGGAAATTACATTATAACAAAAGTAACGTTGCCATGGCAACGAAAAGACGCGCGAAGTTTCTAATGCACTGCCACCTAGAAGTAATCAAAATACTTTCGAGGAAGCAGTCTATTATTTGTCACCAAAGAGTTTATTTATTTTCCCAATGAGTCAAAGTCCTCTAGATGGCGGTGGATTTTATCCACAAAGTAAAGATTTTCATAATACCTTGACAATAATAAATAATATCGGAAACATGACCCTGTGGACAGCGAACGTCGCAAATTTTAAAATTTTAAAAAATGTGCATTGTGGGTCTGGCTATAGCACGTGCTCGCTTGTCAACGCGTCCAACTGAGCGTTTCCTAGTTTAATTAAAAACATTAAGTTATTTCTTTTTAAATTTTAATTGAATTAAAATAAATCTTCGACTAAGTAATGTTTTTTTCACAGAACAACAGAAAATCCGCGTAACACATGGCAGCTCAATGCACCATATACGCTCATCCAACAACGCGGCGGGACTAAAGCGTTTTCCTAGTTATTTCGTTGAAAAGACAAAATGTATTAAAAGTTAAATCTGCATATTAGACGAATTCAATGCATTTTCAATTATGTTTATTATTATTGATTAGAACTTCATTAGTATGATGCCCTCATCAACAGGCCTACATTACACGCATTATTTTCTGCCGAGAGCTTATATTTTATTTTGTACTATCATTTTTAAACCACTAGTTTTAGATTTTATGACTACAAAAATGTACACATTAAAACCATTTTTGGATGAGCGTAGCGAGCGAAGCGAAGATTCCATTTCACTACACTGGAGAAAAAAATCCGGAATGTTTTTTTTTCTTTTTTTCTTTCTTTTTTTGTATTTTTGTGTGTTTGTTAACACGATTCCGGCTAAACCGATACTCCAATTCAGATGAAATTTTCTGGAGGCCTTCGAAATCTCTGAACTTAGAACTGCCACGTTTTTGAACGCAATCGAAAAATTATTTCTCATAAAAATCGCAATTTTACGATTTTTTAAAAAATTTCTTCGACTTTTATTTAACACCTAATCTTACATGCTTTATCCGATTATAATGATTTTTACACAGAACCTTTATTAAGCGAGCGAAGCGAGCGTTTCCATTTGACTCTGCCGGAAAAATTAGTCACTGTTTTTTTTTTTTTTTTTTGTTTGTTTGTATGTCTCGCCATAACGTTCGAACGGAGGCTCGGATGGAGTTGAAATTTTGACCATCCGCAAGCTTCGTTCTCGATTGAATGCCATTAGTTTTGTGGCAAAATCATTCAAAAAGTTATAAAGTTACATTAAAGTTAATCGAAAGTTTTTTTTTCAAACTAAACGGACACAAAATCTGAGGTGGCCAAATCATTTAGAATGTCCGCCCGGTCACGAATATGTTAATTTTATTTTGATCCGATAAGTAGTGAAGATGGAAATTACATTATAACAAACTACCGTTACCATGGCAACGGAAAGTCGCGCAGCTTTTTCGGCTCGAACGGAGGTTCGGATCGAGTTGAAATTTGGACCATCCGCAAGCTTCGATCTGGATTGAATGCCATTAGTTTTGTGGCAAAATCGTTCAAAAAGTTAAAAAGTTACATTAAAGTTAATCGAAAGTTTTTTTTTAAAAACTAAACGGCGACAAAATCTGAGGTGGCCAAATCATTTAGAATGTCCGTCCGGTCACGAATATGCTAATTTTATCTTGATCCGATAAGTAGTGTAGATGGAAATTACATTATAACAAAAGGAACGTTACCATGGCAACGAAAACTCGCACGAGGTTCGCACTATGCACTGCCACCTAGAATTAATCAAAATACTATCGAGGAAGCAGTGTATTATTTGTTACGTTTTCCCAAAGAAATGATGTCAAGGTCCTCTAGATGGCGGTGGATTTTATCCACAAATTAAAGGTTTACCCAAATAGGCCTACATTGGCAATAATAAATAATATCGGAAACATGGCCCCGTGGACAGCAAACGTCGCAAATTTTACAATTTTAATAAATTGCAATGTGGGTCTAGAGCTATAGCACGTGCTCGCTTATCAACGCGTCCAACAGAGCGTTTCCTAGTTTTATGAATTAATATATTCTTGTGAAATTTGAGCGTATTCGAAAAACTATTTCTCATGAAAATCAGTTTTACGATTTTGCTTTCAATTTTTTAACTTTCTTTGGCTTATAACACCTAGGCCTACATGCCTTGTCCGATTGTAATGACTTTTTTACAGAACCTTATTTTATAAATTGATAAATTCGTGTGAAATTTGCGAGGAATCGAAAAATTATTTCTCATGATAATTGCAATTTTACGATTTTTTTTAATTTTGAAAATTTCTTCAACTTATAACACCTGTGCATGCTTTATTCGACTGTAATAATTTTTTCACAGAACCTTAATTTTATGTATTAATATATTTGTGTGAAATTTGAGCGTAATCGAATAATTATTTCTTATAAAAATCGCAATTTTACGCTTTTTTTTTCGTGTTTAAACAATTACGCTCATCCAACGCACCTGAAAAAGCGTTTGCGAAGCTTCCCAGTTTTAAAAAAAACTTCAACTTACCTAGTAATGATTTTTCCACAAAACAACAGAAAATCCGCATAACACATGGCAGCTCAATGCACCAATTACGCTCATCCAACAACGCGGCGGGACTTCCCGCGGGTAAGCGTTTTCTTAGTTTCCTATTTTCATGTCAGAAAACTGTTTTCTGGGCATTTGACCAAATTTATCTCGAAACAAAATATGCCTCCAGCGTCTGGGGCTCTGCCCCAGTCCCCGAAATGGTCCATGGAGTACAAAGTACATTTCTTACACGAAAGTTGTCCCGGTTTGTAACTTTCAAAATATGGTCACCTTATTATAAAAAATGAAACTATATAACAGGGTAACGTAAAAATATAAATCATTGGACTTTTTCACTGATTTAGTTAACAAAATATTTATTTAAATGTGATATTTCGATTTCTTTTCAGAAATCTTTATCAAACAAAATTAACAATTAAAAAACCACAACAGACAGGACAAAAAACATTTCACAAATTATTATAAAATATGTACAAATGCACAGCCATATTTATAATAATTTGTGAAATGTTTTTTGTCCTGTCTGTTGTGGTTTATTAATTGTTAATTTTGTTTGATAAAGATTTCTGGAAAGAAATCGAAATATCACATTTAAATAAATATTTTGTTAACTAACAGTGAAAAATTCCAATGATTTATATTTATAATGGTCACCTTAGTCATTGGGTTTGTATTTTATTTGAAAATTATGCATTTAAAATTTAAAATTTTTACGCTCGGGGGGCCTTACTCTTTAAATTATTTCCCTAGGCCTATTTTCAGACTTTGATATATAACATTTGAATATGGTTAGTGTATGCGTAATTTAAAATGAAGCTATATGTAGGCTCAATAAAAAAAAAATATTTTCATTATTCTAGCTCGGTAGGTTCATTTCTTTGTGGTAAGATGGCCGGGCTATGCCTAGACCTATTTTGGGTTTATATAAATAACCTAACATTACCTACAATGCTGTGTTTATTTTTGCTCAGATAAAATATATGAAGTGGGCCTATACCATTGGATTTTTATTAGGGGTTTTATTTGAAAATGGATAATGCAACCCTGAATTTGTTGCAACACTGCCCCCTATTGAGGTAGGCCCCTAGGGAAAAACGTGGGGCACTAAACCTGGTTAGATCGAACTTGGACCTATTTATATACCTACCAAGTAAAATCCGTCCTATCGAAGATCACATGCGTCCCGGGCGTGAAATTTTGCATGGCTGTAATGTTACTTGAGAGTGTACTCCTCCTAGAAAAACGAACAGATAGGGGGTATCACGCCGGAGGCCTCGGTGATTGTTCTGGCGTTTACTCCGCCCCTGCTGGGCACTCACTGATTAGATAACGCTTTCCCACAAAAGTTGGGGATGATAAGTGATTGGGGCCTTCTTCTGAAAATAAAATGCTGGGAAATAGGTTAGGCTTGTTGGTTGATAATCAAAACAAGATTACAACCAGCGCCTACTTGACTGGCTAAGTCCATTGGGAAAAAGGCACGAGAAATTTTTTTTTCCTACATGAAGTTTATCGATCTGTCCAATTTATTTTTCAAAAAAAACTATCGTACCTATTCAAGTCATGATTTTTGTCCACAGCTCTTTGTCTTGAACAAAACCCGCCCTGTATTGTCTTCATGGGGAAATTTAAGGAACCATCCCAGAGTAATGAAAATTTTGAAAATTTTTACTCACGACCCAGAAAAAAAATTTAAAATGGTTTACGACGTGAAGAGATGGATGCAAACATGAACGAGAAAGCGTTTAATGTAAAAAGAGTTTCCCTTTTGGTGTGAAAATTTTCTTTATGTCGGCAAACCCTGGGGCCCCCACTTTCCCAGAAAAAAACAAAATTTTAGAATAAAATTTCATTAATCAGTTTTAATTTTTTAGATTTGAAAGTTCAGAATTTTATAAAGGTTTTTACAGTAATAAAAAAAATATTTTTTTAAGCGGTCCAAAAAAACCCAAAAGAAACCAACAGCGTAACAAATTACGAGTTGGCAGCAACATACGCAAGTGTTTGAAATAAAACGACCAACATTACTAAAAAACTTTTTAAAACTTCTGATTTTTGTATTTTTCTTTTTGTTATCTCATTTACTACAAATCACCTTTTAAATTGGGGGTTTTAGCAGCAATAAAATAATTCGTTCGGTAAATTTAAAAAATATTTTTCATGTGTTTGTGTTTTTATTAACGATGTTTATTGTATTTGAAAATGATTTTGATTCACTACCAAATTGGGGAAAAAACCCCCTTTCCCCCCCCCATAAAAAAGTTGCTAACAATAAACTTTTTAAACCCACCCGGGACTAGTTTTTTTTTGTTTTACTTTTCGTCGCAAGGGAAAAGTACTACCTGCATGTGAGGTATTTTTCGCTTTTTGACCTTTTGCTGCTTTGTCAGGTTTCTTTCAAAGTAAAATCAATGTTTTCTTTTCTAAAATCATATTTTATTATTCCAATTTTGTAAATATTTAAATTAGTGAATGGATATACATTAAAAAATTTGTTATTTTTTCCCCGCAAAAAGGGTCAAACAGATCTGGAGCGGAAAAACAATACGAGTGTTTCTATTGGCTGAATAAATCCCCAAGACAGTCGAGGTATAAGGCCTCTCCGCGTAGGGAACCAATCACAGCGTTTGGGAAATTGGAACAAGCCCCCCCCGCGACCTTTAGGGCCCTTTACTCTATTTGTCAAAAAATTGAGGCAAAAAACTTGTGGAATTCGCTACAAAAGCGTTTAAAAAAACCGGATGAACGTAAAAGTTTTATATGAGTACATTACGTGCCGGTAATTGCCCTTTTTCTAATTTTCCCACATATCGCGAAGCAAATTGACGTTATATAGACCAAACGAAGGTAATAAGTAATTGCTGAAGAAGAGAAACATTCCCGACCGCCCCGGCGGGCAGCTGGGTTTCACCGGGGGACAGGGGATACCGCTTTTCATCCCCCCCTTTCCCAAAAGGACGTGGCACATTCTCTGTATTTATTGTAGATTTGTACTAAGACTTGGGCGAGTGTGTGTGTTTTGGTATTTTTTGATTTTTTTCAATTTCAATTTCAATTTATTAATTCGACCGATACTGGTAACAGATATAACCCCTCTGGAGAGAGAGGGAAGGAATAATTAAAATATAATATAAAATCAAATAAATAAGCAACACGTCCATAAATATGATTCACTTTGATAATGAGGAAAAATATAAATACTAAAAAGGAAAAAGGGAATTTTAAAAAAGCGAGTTGTTAAATAATAATAAGAGATTTATATAAAATTATTTTTGAAAGTATAACTGGAGAAAAGAAAAGTTTGATGAGGTGATTTACAATTGGGCAAGATAATGGACAGAGAAATAAAAAGACATAATGATATGGAGGATATAACTAAAAAAAACGTAACCATTGTTACAATTTAGTTTACTTTGAAACAGGATTAACAGGTGATATTCATGCTGAATTTTGCTAGAAATTGTTTTTTTTTATCATTTTAATGTTCATTTTTTTAATTTTTTATTATTTCATGGGAGGTAGTCACTAACCGAGTAGAAGCGTTTGCTGTGAGTTATTTTTAAATGTTTTGAAGGAGGGCAGGGGGGGGGAGGTTTTTTTTGTTTTCGGGACTTGTTGTAAAGGGTGGAGGCAAGGGATCGGGGCCCAGTGCAAAAAAAGGGGAGGTGGTGGTAGTGGGGACAAGGCCCATGGGGATGAGTAGAGGATGCAGCTATTCCCATTTCCCAGTTAGGTTGGGGGTGGGGGGAGTGAAGCAGTGCTACGTGGGAAAATATAGGCCTATATAGGTAATTCGTCGTAGTCGAAAAAGTTGGAACACTTCGAAAAAATCAATTCAAAGTTATTTTGTATCGTCAAATATGAAATTAGTTCTCAATTCTTGTGTCACTCGAATACACTGATGGACAATCATCAGGAGAAACTGACAGTCTGACAGGGGTATGCCCCAAGGTAACGTGGCACATACTTTGTATTTATTGTAGATTTGTACTACCGGTAGCCTAGTATAAAATGCCATTTGAAAGATTTGTAGGGTACTTGTGTGTGTGTGTGACATTGGGATGTGTAGATGTAGATGTATATTTATTAGCCTCTTTGAAATTCAGTGGTATACAGGATATACATTGAATATTTGATTTGTCAATGGGTTACATGTTAGTACTTAGAATTACAGAAATATGTACATCTTAACCTAAAATATGCACTAGGCCTATACAATATATACAAGAATCAATAGATCACTACAATTCAATATATGCAATTCAATATATATACAATTTTTCTTGGACAATATCAAATTTTTATAAGCATCCTACAGTTTTGAAGTCTTGTATGGTATAATAACACTCCTTAAGTAGCATACTCTTAAGTTTTGATTTGAACTTCATTACATCTTCTAATTCTTTAACATCTTGTGAAAGTTTATTATTAAGTTCAATTCAACTAGCTTTAAGTCCTTTTTGTCGAATTGTGAGGTTGCATTGTGGTATTCTAAGTTTATTTTTATTTCTAGTGTTCTGGGTGTGAATATCAGAATTACATTCAAAGAGATTTTTATTTTTATGGACAAACATTGAGCTCAGCTAGGGCTTTGGAGGCTAGGGAGGGTTGTCTAGTTGAGAGAGCGAGCGAGCTAGAGAGAGAGACTGAGAGAGAGAAGCAGCTGCAGTGCAGTGCACAGTGCTACGTGGGAAAATGTAGGCCCATAGACAATTCGTTGTGTTCGAAAAAGTTGGAACAGTTCGTAACAAATCAATTCAAGGGTATTTTATAACGACACAATGATTTATTATGGCTACATTGTGGATATTGATATTTTGGCGAATACAGTGATTGTGTTAGGAGATCGTCGGATCGATACCCACCACTGGAAATCCTGAGTGAAAGATTTTTTCAAGGTTTACTTTGGTTGTGCAAATACTAGGTTGAGTCTTTGTGCATTCATTTCAAAACCATCCTGAAACCATTTCACCTACCTGCCTAGTTACTAGTTAGTCACGAGGGCATGGTTCTCTATGTGGAATCTATTTATAGGAGAAAATAATTAGGACATTGAACTTGTATGGTCATAGAAAACGTTGGATTTTGTCACTTGGTTTTGGTTATACTGTTTTGTAAAATGTTACGTCGCATACCTACGTCGGAATCTCCTGTCAGTATTTTGATTTCCGGTTCTGAAAATAACTTAATATGACTGAATCTGTGAGTTTTATATTGAAAGTCTATAGTCGACTGATAGACCGGAAAATTAAGGTAAATTTTCACTCAACCTAAACACGACAACACCAATCTTACAGCTATGAGTTCTCATTTTGTTTTGTCCAAAACTAGTCTAGACCTTAGCTATCAGGTAAAGCTCTTTCCTAGTTTCTGACATTTAAGTGTTACTATTTTAGTGCACCCATTGACACCGCTGTGCATTCGATAAAAATTATCTATGTTTAAACTATATATTTGTATAGTCTCATCTCCACTCTCTCTTACATCTAACATTCTAACAATTAAGTTACACAGGCACAATACACACAGGCACACAGGCCTAATCGTGTTTTAGTATGGGTGAGCATTTATAGTTGGATGTGACATTTGCAAGACTGTATTAAAACTGAGATAAGATCAAATTTGTGTTTATTAGCTTCAATTCGGCTATCAGTTGCTACATACAAATTGTTTACAGAAAGTAACAAATTAACAAACCAACTTTACTTTTTATTCCTTAAAAACACAATTTACACATTTTTGAAACCTTGGTTGGCATTTAAAATATTTTAAATGCAATTTACAAACCAATGAAACACTCAAATTTGTCAATAAATAAGATTTATCACTAGAACACAATAAAGTTCATTATAGCTAACACATTTTAGATAAAAACAGTAACTGAACAATGAATTAAAAATTAACCTAAGTTTGTTCGGCCCTTGGTGAAATTGAGTGGGTAAAAAACTTGCAAGCAAAAAGCTTTTCAGAAATATTAATAAAACCATCCTGAAGAAGTTTTACATTTCATTCCTGAAGTCACATTATGCAAAGCAATGGGAATACATACTTGAAGTTACACATACATTCATGGTCTGGGCCCTAAACTTTGAATTGGAAGTGGCCTAACACCACACTGACTATGGTAATTAATAATCATTCGGATACAAAACTAATATAACATTTCATAATTTGAATTTAGAAAGTAATACAAAACACGGCGATTTTGAAGATTGATAGTGGTTACCTTACATTCGAGATTAGCATTTGAGACGACTGACCGTCTTTCAGGAAATAT